>JBAGKK010206025.1:0-44577 GCA_037177015.1 Euceroptres primus | reverse complement strand
TTATGTTATAATCTTAATTTAATAATTTAAATACATATAAACAGAACAAATCAATGAAGTTGCAAAATGATTTACACGATTTTAATTAAAATCTAAGAGGTTTGGGGATAGCTTTGCTCTGGCTTTGCGAATTATTGGCAGAATAGAGGGCAAATCGATGAACTTGTCAAATATCCGTAAAACCCTTACTTTGTCATTAAAATTGTGTATATAATTTTGCAACTTTGTTGACTTCTACAGCTTATATGTATTTAAATTATTAAATTAATGTTATAACATGAGGGAAGAAAATTTTATTTTCTATTTTTCAGTACCTTATATTTTTAGAAGGGTTTTAATATTAAAAACTTGTTTTTAACCCCCTTTTTTATATAATTAACAGACATGAAATTAAATACATTATTTTGAAATAAAAACATTTATCAGCCTTTATTTGTATATTTATTATATTATTTAAAATGCAAAGCGTTAAGCGATAAATTATTAAGCTTACTTACCTGAACACATATATTTTTATGAAGAATAAAAAATTCTGCACTTCTTTTTTGTCAAGTAATTTGCAATTTAAAGAAGGTCTTCCTTGAACACTCAAAGAAAATATATTTGAATAAAATACACTGTTTATTTGAATAGATACAAATATTTGATCATTTCAAACAAATTTTGGTTCATTCAAATAAATATTTATTTGATTTAAATAAACATTTTATTTTATTTAATAAATTTTTTGATCGACCAAAAAATTTTGTTGAATGAACCAAATTATTTTAAACTTCTGTAGCCTTTACTTTTAAAACACGACGAGAAAAGGCTTTGATAATGAAATTTGAACCATTTTTGGCAAAAATTAGTTTTCTTTTGCATAAAATGGTTTGTTGAAAAATTTAAATTCTGAATATTTCAAAAATATGAAAATGCGTTAATTGTTAAAATGCTTTTCTTTAAATAATTTTTCAGAGTTGGTAAGTCTGAAAATTTATGAAGTTCAATCACTACTCCAGAAACTTTTCACTCCTATATATTGGGGTGGGCCGAAAAACCCAAATTTTCGAAGCGGCCAAGTTTCAAGTTTTTATTTATTTATTTTTATTACATTTTTTTATTGTGTTGGTAAACACATAAATCCTGAAACGCATGAAAACTTAACTTTTTAATAGAAAAACATCTGTTTTTCTGATAATCGAAGCAGAATCGAAGGAGAATAACATATATGTAGATAGACAGCCAACGACTTCTTATACTTCTAAAATAAGAAAAAAACACATGAAAAAAATATGGAACTATAAAAAATGCATGAGACACCATGAAAATTGAGTGCAAATAGGTGAAATGTGAAATTATTCCGACACAAAATGACAACATAACCTGACATAACTCCAAATTCAATCAAAGGTTTTTACTTTGAATTCTTCTTTAAATCTACATAATTTTCACTTTTATACTGCAATCACATCTAAATTTTTGAGTTTAAATTAAAAAATTGTCTGAAAAGCGCTATTAAATTGCTTTATTAAAAACGATATTCATAGAAAATACACAACACCAGCGAAAGCCGGTGCTTGAATCTCACATGTCAAAATCAAAATAATTGTCTGCTTTTCTCTCTGGTTCGTCGTTGTGTTTACGAATGGTTCCCTTGCATTTACGAATGTGCCCGAATGATTCCGATCGGCAATACCAACCAATACCAACAACGCATCTGTGTGCGTCTCATGGACTATGTCCACGATTGAGGTAGTAAACCACAAAAAGGTAAATGGGTTCTTAAGTTTTTGACCAGTGATTTCTTTGTGTTGAATCTTGATAATCAAGCTTGTGACTTTCAGCAAAATCTAAAAGAATAAGCATTAGACCTACAGTCTGTTCAACAAGAGCGGGTACGGCAAAAGTTTATGAATACTGCTCACTAGGTATGAATCATGGTTATGATCTGAAAGAGGAGTAATAGCTCTATTACGCAAGGTATTACATAAAATAAGACAAATTATTTTCAATTTCCTGCCATTCAAAGCAACATAATCGGAAGTTGAAGAAGACTTGTGGAATTAATCTACATAATACAAGCTTCAAATTGATCACTTTTTAATTAAAATAGAACCACTGGTTTTGAAGATATTGACTAGAATAGAAAACAGTCATAATCATTATTTTATCCGGTACGAGCCACGCGATTGGAAGAGCTGAAGACAGTCATAATATTTTCAATACTCCAACTGCATGTTACTATAGCAAGAATTTTAATTTGTTGCTTTTTACTTGACTCAGCCTCCTCAAACTGATGTTTCAAATGGTTAATAATTTCATCACCATCGTATCTAGCGTCTTCAATATCAAACAGTTTGCTACCTATCGTTTTGCAAAATTTTCTTAACGCGTCTTTCTTTTGTTTTATTGTTTTAAACTCAACAAAATTTATTTCTGTATCCCCAAGGCTTCGCAAGCAGGTATTTGAGCATTTTCTGTTTTTGACATTTTGATGCCATTTAGAGAAGAGGAATCACTTTGCGGCAATTATCACAAATGAAGTGGTTTTCATAAATGAGTGGAAATTTTTCTCGACTATTTTCAGGAACATGTCTGAGATTTCTATTGGTGAAATCGTGGTCTGATAGATCAAATGAATTATAACATTTTTTCCAGGGCACTTTGGCAGTAAAGCAATTAAGTATATACCAAGTGAAAAAGTAGACTGGTCACCAACAATAATGTGGTGCTACCACAAAATGCGTTTAATAACTGTCAAAGTAAAATTATGATCAATCCATGAAACCCTTTTCTTGTTCTTGCGACGCATAGGTTTTCATTTGCTTTCCGCGAATGTAGCAAATGCTGCAGACCGCACTACATCAATCGACGCGTGATGCCCCGCCGTGCCATAAAAGACGTGACGTTTGAATTTTTTCCACTCCAATAATTTTAGTGCTTATGGAGCACACGCATACCTTCCTCTGTCAAAAAAATAAAATAAAAAAATAAAAAATGGCATTTTTCGGGAATCACGTTTTTCATTTTTATTTTCTTTGCCAAATTTTCAAAAATTTTTTAATCTTTTTGTTTTTTTTATTTTAAAATATATCTTGAAACAAGAAAATTTAGATTTCGGAAAGTTAAATCGGTAAATTAGAACCAAAGATACATCGTTTTAAAAAAATTGTCCAGAAACCAAAGTCCCATATCTGCGCTATTTTTTTGAATTTTTGAAAAATATTTAGTAGGATTTTTTTCACTACAAAAAAAATCTTATATCCTGAATTAGAGCCAAATCCCCTTCCGACACGAAAATTCCCGTGATCAGATGACGAGCACTCCATCGCATATTAATTCTAAGATTATTCTACAACCAAATCATTGTGAAGATTTCTCCACTGTTTTGCCAGCTACCGACGAAATTTCGATAGGAAGAGGACAGAGCTTCTTAGTAAAGTGCTTTTACTCTCCCGCTTCAGTTTTCACGGTAGCCACCCTAATTATGCCATCTGGTCCAGGGTGCGTGTCGACGATGCGACCAAGATTCCACTGCAGAGGTGGAAGGTTATCTTCCTTAATAACAACCAAGGTCCCCAGTTTGATGCAATAGCTGGAGTTAGATTGTCACTTGCTGAGAACGGTCAACTGATGCATATACTCCATCCACCATCTCTGCCAAAAGTGCTGGCGCAATTTTTGTGCATGCTGCCAGGCCCACAAGTCACTAGAAGCTGTGACCGCGAGGTCCACCTGCGGAAATCTCGTTAGACCACCAATCAGGAAATGGCCAGGAGTCAAAGGTTGCAGGTCATTAGGATCGGGAGACATCTTAGGTGAAATGAGTAGAGAGTTGAAAATTGCTTCCATTTCAATGATAAAAGTTTCTAGTTGCTCAAAATTTAATAAAGTACATGATGTTGCTGTACATGATGTACAGCTGATGTACATGATGTTACTATGTAGCTTGCCTTGATCATCGGTTGAACACAGATAAATGCAGGCCCCGTACGCCTTTTCGCTTGCGTCACAGAAACCATGCATTTGGACTGCGACAGAATTATGCGCGATAATTAAACGATTGAAACTAGTGTTAACTAAAAGTGATAATTGTTCTTTGAATTGTAACCACATAGTATGAATGTCTGCTGGGATTGAGCTTTCCCAGGAAACACCAGTTTTCCAAGGAGCTGAATTTTTACCTCAACGATAACTGGACCAATCAAATAGTTTTGCGAATTGCGAAAGGATAGCACGTTTTGTCACAAGTTTCGAAAAATCTGATAAATTGATCTTATAAAAAATGGAATCTTCGCAAGAGTTCCACTGAATACCTAATGTTTTTATAGTGAAATTTGGATTCAGCGACATGTGGCTACTGGATGAATTATCCAAATTTGCATGCACGAGAGTTGAGTCGTTTAAAGTCCACTTTCCAAGAGGGTAACCGCTCTTTTACAAAAGTGTGATAAGATCGACAGGAAGGAGCGCGGCTTCCTGATGCGTATTTACACCAGTAAGTAGATCATCTACACAAAAGTCTTTTTTCAGCACAGTGGTTGCGAGAGCGCCACCGTATGTGGCAGGAGGTACCGTATGTGACGGTATTTAGAGATTATTCTTTCACGCTCTCATCTGGATTTTCCCGAAACAAAATTTTTTGACATAAAGTATAATCTCAATCCAATAAAACCTGCCGGTACATTTTTTTTATGTTGGCAGTAAGAGCGTATATGTATATATAAGAGCGTATATATATATATGTGAATCGTGCGTCTGACCATCAGCGAATCATTCAGCGATAAGCCAGTCACAATTTTTAAAGGTCCATTGTAAATAATGCGTAGTTTAGTGGTAAGACTGTCTGCCTTTATCACCACGTTATGTGGAAGATAAAAACCGCGTACAACGAGATTTTTATTTTTGATTAACGATAAATGTTTTAAATTTTTATACGCATCTAAAAACTCACAGTATTTTATTTTTAACTCGTGATTTTTTTCACAACGTTTCTCTAAAGAATAGAAACAACGTAGAGCCAGGAAACACGACTAATTTTTTCTTTTTATCATTAAAGGGCAATCTAACAATGTAATGTCCTTTGAAATCGCGTTTTGTATTTTCTTGAAAGTGCAATTCGCAAGCTTGCTCCTCTTTTGATAATCTTTTTATCGAGGGAATTTCTTCGACTTTCCAAAATTTTGTGAGATCTGCATCGAGAGGAGTTGAGTGCGATATAAAATGGCATTGAACATCATCAATTAGCGCTTTAAAAGAATAAAATTCATATTCAGCAGATCGTGAAGATTCGAGATATTTAAAATTTGTCATGAAAAGTTTTAAATTAGAATAAATTCAACACAACATTCGAAAATAATATTGTCAAAAGAATTAAAAAAATATTAGCAATAGTATTTTCTTTATTTTACTTTCAAATATATTATAATATATATTTTATAAAAATGTAAAATTAGAATTTTTTCATGTATCTCGTAAACCGCTAGAGATACGCAAAAATGGATAACATTTTTGGATTCACCACCATTGGGATATACTGTATCTGCATGCATAATGAAAAATAAATATAAAAACGTAAATTCCGATAAAAATAAATATAATGGTGATATGAGTATATAAATAATTTAAAGCAATGTAAAAAGGGATTAGCATCCCTCAGTTTTAGGACGGTCAGGGCCGACCGGCGCGGCAGAACCCAATGCCGATTTTACCTGCACAAGTAAAAACTTTCGTCGTCTCCTGGTGACCATAATATACCACTTTTAAATCACTTTTAGACCGATTCTTAAACCTGCTGTGATACCTATATATACGTGGTATAAATCTGGTATATATTTTCACAGGGCCCACTCTACGGTTACGTCAAGCCAAGGTTCTGCTAGCTAGAGGGGGAATCGACGTCAGCATAAACACCATTAGACAGCGTTTAGCTGAAGCGAAGTGACAGTACCGGAACACGAGGCAGAAACCTATGCTCTCGGAGACCCATAAGAAAAAACTGAAGGCATGGGCTGCTGAAAATATCGACCGCGACTTGTTCAACGTAATTTTTTCAGATCCCTGGTCTACCGCTGGTGAACGATTGCTCCAACGAACCGTCAAACACCCAGTAAAGGTTCGTCTTTGGGAATGCTTCTCTAAGCGCGGTTTTGGGTGTTTAAAACTCTTCACCGGGAACCTGAATGCTCAGAAAATGTGCAGTATTTACTAACGTGGTCTTCTAAGGTCTGCTGAGAAGATGTTTGGAGCAGAAAATGAAAATTGGATCTTACAGGAGGACAACGACCCCAAACATCGCAGCCATCTCTGCACAGCCTGGAAAGCAGAAAATAGTATCACGACCTTGGACTGTACTTTACAGTCTCCAGATGCCAATCCAATAGAAAACGTATGAAGTGTTTTAAAGAGGAAGCTTGCAGAAAAATATGTATTCGCCCTGCAGCAGCTCTCGCGACATATCAGGGAGATATGGTGTTTATTACCCACGGAATATGCCGAAAAACTGGCGGAAAGCGTGCGGAAAAAGTGCCAGGCCATTCTGAATAACCATAAGGATTGGACGATGTATTCGGTACTTCCGCTGTTGTCCTTTGAATGTACTTTCATGCAAAAAAAAAGAAAAAAACTTCAATAGTTCTCGAAAAAACGAGGACGTTTCTTGTTGAACAGAGTGTGATTATTGAATTTTATTAGGTAAATCGTTTTGTAAAACTATTTGTCTTGTCTGAGATGCCGAGAACCTGCATTGTCTTATATAGCTCAGGATTCTGAAAGACTTATTCACCTGGATATTTCCAGTCTCTGTGAAAAGCTCTAATTATTTACAGATCAGTCTAATGATCTGTAAATGATTCAAAGTATTGTGAGAGAGTCAGCGCGACGATCTAAGTTTAAATTGGCGAAGCTCAATATTTCAAATTTAAATTAATTGACCCTGCGCAAGATGATTACGTTGTTGATACCTAGTTCACGTATCGTAGCCCTATTATTACTAAAACCTACTCTACATATTTAATGCTTACAATCTCGGAGCAAGAATCTCATTAATGTCAGATGAGTCTGAAGATTTGTAAAGTAGTGAAAGTATTGTCGGAGGGTAGGGACCTCGATCCTAACTTGGCGAAGCTATACTATTTTTGAATTTGAATTAGTCGACCTTGGCGCCCTCTGTCACCTAAAGTCCCTCTCATATCCCGTCGATTTTCTGTATTGATTTTAGAGCAACTGTCTTTCAGCCAATTATGCCTAATATCGCCGAGAACAGCGTAAAGTCGAGCCTACATATACACGGTCTCGACCACTCTCTGCCTCTTTTTCATGTTAGCCATTGAGGCTATAGTATCAAAAATTGTTGTCGAGTGAGAAAAAGATTTTCGTCAAGCGTTCCAAGCAAACTGGTCATGACGAGGAGAAATCACTGTTTCCCTGTGGAAGAAGGCCATAAAGATTTCAATTTTTACCAATTTTTGTGAAGCTATCAGCCCAGTAGGTGAAATACATTTTGAGGTTAGTTTCCTGTTTGTTCTTTAAATCAAGGTGTTCTTTTCGAAATTACGAGCTATTAAGGTTAACCTTCCAATAGCCAATAGTTCTTTAAATCAAGGTGTTCTTTTCGAAATTACGAGCTATTGAGGTTAACCTTCCAATAGCCAAAATCTGTCGAAAACTGACTGATTTTTTTTGTTGTTAAAATGCTGTATTTTTCTACTGATTACATATATTTGTATATCTATTTTTGTTAATGTTGGGCGATTCCTTATTAGGCTGAAGTTTCAGACGTCTGATCTGACGAAAATTTTTTTTTTAATTCTAATTGATTACAGGCTTTCAAAAAAGGTTGAAAACTATGTTTTATAATATTTTAACACATACAAAGCAACAATAAACTGCAAAAATTGGCAAAACTGAGCGCCAACGCACCGTCTAAGTGTTAGACGGTCGATTTTCGGACAGTAATTATCAAACATGACAGATGACACCCAGTACATATCAAAGGCAATGCAAAGAGGGGTTGGAAAATTATTTTTAAAAATTTTTGTTGCTGGGGGTCAACAACAAAAATTGGCAAAAACTGCGCGCGAACTTGATCAGCCTACACAGCTACGAGCTGACACAATAGGCTTTTCACGAACGTTTACACAGATTTTTTGTCCAATTTGACAAAAGTAAAAAAAAACTATTTTTCTACACCGTTTAGTCACGCTTGATAATTACTGTCCGAAAATCGACCGTCTAACACTTAGTCGGTATTTTCGCGCGCAGTTTTTGCCAATTTTGGGTGTTGAGCCCCAGCAACAAAAATTTTTAAAAATAATCTTTCAACTCCTTTTCGCATTGCCCTTGAAATGTACTAGGTGTCATCTGTCACGTTTGATAATTACTGTCCTAAAATCGACCGTCTAACACTTAGTCGGTGAGTTCGCGAGCAGTTTTTGCTAATTTTGTGTGTTGAGCCCCAGCATCAAAAATATTTAAAAATAATTTTCCAAGCCCTTTTTGCATTGCCCTTGAAATGTACTAGGTGTCAGCTGTCACAATTGTTAATTACTGTCCGAAAATCGACCGCCTAACACTTAGACGGTGTGTTCGCGCGCAGTTTTTGCCAGTTTTGAGTGTTGAGCCCCAGCAGCAAAAATATTTAAAAATAATTTTCCAAGCCCTTTTTGCATTGCCCTTGAAATGTACTAGGTGTCATCTGTCACGTTTGCTAATTACTGTCGTAAAAACAACCGTCTAACACTTAGACGGTGTGTTCGAGCGCAGTTTTTGCCAATTTTGAGTGTTGAGCCTTAAAAACAAAAATTTATAAAAATAACTTTTTAACCCCTCTCTGCATTACCTTTGAAATGTTCTAAGTGTCATCTTTCACGTTTGATAATTACTGTCCTAAAATCGCCCGTCTAACACTTAGACGGTGTGTTCGCGCGCAGTTTTTGCCAATTTTGAGTGTTGAGCCCCAGCAACAAAAATTTTTTAAAATAATTTTTCAACCCCTTTTTCCATTACCTTTAAAATGTACTAGGTGTTATATGTCACGTTTTATAATTACTGTCTGAAAATCGACCGTCTAACACTTAGACGGTGCGTTGGCGCGCAATTTTGCCAATTTTTGCAGCTTTTTGTTGCTTTATATGTGTTAAAATATTATAAAACATAGTTTTCAACCTTTTTTGAAAGCCTGTAATCAATTAGAATTAAAAAAAAAAAATTTCGTCAGATCAGACGTCTGAAACTTCAGCCCAATCGATTCCTTGATATATCAAATGATCCAAAGAAAATATAAAAATTGTGGAAAATGACAAAATGGCGGCTATTTTTCTGAAAATATTAAAAATGGATTTCATCAAAAAGTACACTTTTTAAAATTTTTATTTTTTTTAGGAAAGATTATTGACAACTTTCATGACAATTTTTCATAAATGGTTTTTTTTTAGATAAACCTTTTTTTTCATCAAAAAAAAAATTTAACTGTCAAATTAACTGTTAAAGTAAGTTAATTCTCTACGCGCGATTTTCTATGTAACGCGGAATCTAATTAAACACGTGTCAGCTAATTTAACCATTAGCTAATTGTCACGTCAATCCCGATTTCGTGTTGACGGTAAGCAACGTAAAAGTGGGGAAAGAAGCGTCGTTCGATCACCTCACTTTCATTCAATCAACCGTTCCTTTATCATATTTGTTTGTTCACCTTCGGAATTAGGCCCTTAAATTTTATTATTATACGCCGCGTTTGGCTGTGAGTTATTTTATACCATGATTGCAACGTGTCGTTTTATACGAATCAAGATCTTCCTCCTCCCTGTCTATTGATGGCTTTTCTTTATAAATCACATTGTTTCGTCTTCTTATGAATGAAAGTTAACAATTTGATATGTGTATAGCTTTTTGAAGCTTTTGGGTGGCTTTTTGAAGCCTGTTTGCTGTCCATAAAGTGACACTTTATACAACAATCTTCACAACTGCCCTAAAAAGACTTTACACGGCATAGAAAGAAGGCTTTAAAAAGGCGTCTCCTTTTCATACTATTGCCGCAAAAAGTACTGTATAGAGCGCACCTGTAAAGCATAAACACTCATCCTAACCTAAAAACACTGTCTTTACAGGCATAAACTACTATTCTTGTAATTTAACATGTGTAATTGTACGATTGATCGCAAGTGCGAGCAGCGGTATTTATTCGCTTACTATTATTTTAAATATTCAATCTCTGATATTTTATGTCCTTTCATTCGGTATGTATGTATATTGATTCTCGATATTTCTATTGTTAAACTTTAATGAAATATTTAATTCAATATTTCTATTTTGAACTTTGATGAACTTTCTAATATTCAAATCTATCTCGCGTATCATATGAACCATGCTCTGCATTAATAATTGTCCTATTATTTCTCAATCAATATGTGTTACTTATCGTTTGTAATTAATTCGTTACTTTGATTGAATCGATTACTTTGATTAATACATTAATTTGAAATTATTCTTAGATTATTTATGATAATACTAACTTAAGGATTTTCAAATGAAAACATTAAATTCGCAATTTTCATGCTCTCTTAACGATTGATTAAACACTGTTATTTTAATTTTTGAAGTTTTAATTAATGTTCCGTTTATACATAAATTAATTTAAATAGAATTTTACTACAGTCCAAAAACAGAATCGTAAAAACCACATGTTTTCGAAATTCCTTCGAAACTCACTGAAATTACCAGAAATTATTTTAAAATATTAAAAACTATTAATCCCATTTGTTTTTATATCAAATATAGAAATCCCTTAATCAATCATTAACATTCTTAGATGAAGGTTTTAGTAACAAATTCTGTGAGAAACTATTTTTTCAGTACAACAGAGTACCTATGCGTAATAAGGAATAATTGTCACAATGAAGAAATAATGCAAGAAAGTTAGGATTTCTACTTTTTTTTTGGTCATATCAAGATATTCAATCAATCAACATTAATCTTTTTTTGTTAAAAAGGATACATTGCAGTAAAATCGACAAATCTAGAGAAAATTTTTTTATAATAAAATCAAAATTGTAAAAAAGTTTACATTTAGAACGATTTTTTAGAACAATATCAAATGGTAGTAAGATGTTTCTAATTTCATTAGGCTCAAAGCTTAATACTATGCCTACTCAAATTACCGTTATCGTCAAATATTGTCAAATTCGACGCCTCGTGGGGACTATGGAAAACATGTTCTATAGCGCTAGAGTGGGGATAAGACAGCGGAGGCAAAGGGTTAAAATGAATTTTTGATATCAACTGGGATTACAATATAGTGAGAGTAGATAAAATCTCGCACGGCTCTGGACCTTTTTACTATAACAACAACGATTTCTACAGTACTAAATACTTCACCTTTTAAAAAGTACGTTTAAATGTCTTCACTGTTAAAAATTATTTTAATTTTCATATGGGAGCGTGCACATATTTCGTGACGATGTTTTTAGCGATTTTTGACTGTCCTCTACCTCTTGTGATACTTTGTGACACTTTCTTGACCTCCACTCTCCCCTCAAAATGTTGTGAGACGCTAAAGCTAACTCCCCTGCTTTAGATTTATATTAACTTTTAAACAATTGAGAGGTTCCAGGTCAAGAATATCAGAGTTGTTAGCAATATCAGCGATTTTCTTCAAAATGGAAGAAATAATAGTCTTAGATAGGTAAGACATTGTGGTAAGGTATTTTTGAAAAAAATTTTAAATTGTGGGAGATACGTCACTTTGAATTTTTTTGATGAACTTTTTTAAAAATGTAACATCTCGCAAGTTTTTAAAAAATTTTTATAAAATTTATAGGTGTTATGAAGAATTTATTACTCTTTTTTCTATAAAAATAAAGCTGAATAAAAGTCAAAATTTCGAGTAAAAGAACGTCAAAAATTTTTTATTTTCATTTTTCATTTTGAGCTCATGTCTTTTTAAAACTTTTTTATGTGCAAATTCTTCCTTACGATTTTATCTTTCATTTTAAAAAAACCTTGTAGCTTCTCCTGATTGCCAAGTTATGCACTTTTAAACTGAAACGAGTACATTTACTCTACCGCCTCGGCTAAGCGTCGTGGTCGACCGCGTCGAGCTTTATTTCCTTGTTGTATTTGAAATACTTTCGGTTCATTTTCAGGTGCAGCACAGTAAATTTTTCACTTAATTTCAGTTTAATTCAAGGGTTCGAAAGAATACCTTTCGAAAGAAACCTTTCGAAAGTTCGAAAGAAAACCCTTTCGTGACATTAATTTCCTGAGCTTGCGAAAATCAACGCTCCAAAAGCTGCACGTTCTCTTCATAATCATTTGTAGCGCAATAAATATATTTTATTTTAGGCAGTGCATCTTTGGCTCATTTATAAAGCAATTGATGTGTCGTGATTTGATTATCGAGTGGTCGTTGAAGACTCGCTTTTGCAGCAACACGCTTTAATGTGGCACTTAATCCGTCGCAAGGATTTTTGCCATAGGAAGTGGCGAAAAAATTCCATTTAGCTTTCACTCAAAAATCTTGTCCATGGTAGGCAAAATTAATAAAGTTATACTTATTTTTAAATTGCGATGCAGCTGCGCCATTAAAAGAAATTTACTGTTACTGTGTGTTGTTTCTTTAATTGTTTAATCAATTTCTTGACATACAAATTGATAGAAGTTGCATCGTGATTAAGGCATTCAGAAATGATCATATAACTTGCGTGTTTTAATTCCCCATTTTCTTTGAAGTAAACAAAGAATGGGTGAATAGTTATTTTGGAGAAAAGTTTTCTCCCAAATCAGATAGTATCACAAAAATTCCGAGTTCTAGAGATTCTTTGATATCCTTTAAAAAAATAACTTGGCACTTATGCTAGGAAATCGTGCTTCAAAAGTTCAGGTAATTTGCCGCTAAATTTTTGAACATAATCATCAGCTGAATCTACGATAGTTTCTAACATTGAACGATCAGTCACTGTCCATTGTTTGCATGTAATTTGGTCAATAAATTTGTCATCAAACAAGTTTTTCAAAGATTCTTATTTTTTCGACACCAGGATATTCTTTACATGTAATTAAATAGCAATTAGGCTGGGAGTGCTACATATAATTGGTTTTAAAATATCTTTGTAGGATCCAAGAAAATGGTTCTCAGTTACGGCTTCTGCAATCTGATTTAGTCGTACTCCAGATATCATGAGTTTCGGATTCTGATGTATTTTACAAACTCAGACTGAATACATGCCCCTACTGCCTACCAGAATAGACTCTGTGGGTCTAAATTCTGCAAATTTGGAAACCCAGATATCGCAGGAAGGATGCTTTTCTTTAAAAGCGGCATACAGCTCTTTTAGATTTCCTAAAAGTAGTCGCTTTTGCGTCAACGAACGTTTTCCAAGTGTTTCCGTCCCTTGTGAAAGTCTTTTCCCTAATTTGGGATTAGGCGATGAACCAATTCCATGTTCAGTATGCTGAACATGGAATTCGCTTGCAAACGTAGTTTGCAAGCGACAAATTCCCCAACTAATTGGTAGCATAGTCAAGAATTTAACTTTTTCTGATCTATTTTTCGTTTTAGATACCTTTGATAAAGCAAATAAAAGTCTTTTGTCTGGGATCAAAAAGTAAAGAGATTTATTGAGAACATATATGTGACTCGGAGATTCACATTTGACTAACCTACGTGTATAAAGTAGAAGAGATATAAACAATTCGATATATCGATAAACATAGGCTTCACAAATATGGTCGATAAGAGCGCGATAACTCTCTTTGAGCGCTTTAGTAAAAACAATCCATAAATCCAAAAGTAGTACAAAGAAATTTGAAACGATCTTTCGGTAGCGCTTTAGTAAAGATATCGGCACGCTGGAGAGAAGTTGAAATGTATTCTACACAGATTTCACCATCTTCAACCTTCTCTCTTATGATATCAGTGGTACCGGATATCTATGTGTTTTGTGCGCTTATAGTATACTGGATAGTTAACTAACCTGATTGAGTTTTGATTATCCACATAAAGAAAAGTTGCAACTTCACACCGATATACGACATCACTTAACAATCTTCTAAGCCAGACGGCCTCTTTCGCAGCCGCTGCTGCTGGTACGTACTCCGATTCTGTCGTGCTTAGAGTTACAAGCTTCTGACGTTGAGAAGATCACGATACAAAGCCGTTTGCTAAACTAAATGCGTATCTGGTGACGGACCTTCGAGATTCTAAATCACTAGCATAATCCGCGTTCGAAAAAGTGATCAGCTCTGGCTCGTTCCTACCCTTACTGTATTTGATACCAAGATCAGCTGTTCCCACTAAATACTTGAAGATTCGTTTCACCGCTTGCCAATGACTGCCATCATGATTACTTAAAAATCTACTTAAAACATTGACAGCAAAGGCAATGTCAGGCCGAGATACGGTGGCTAGGAAAATTAAGGAGCCCAGCAGCTTCGCGAAAGGGAAAATTTTCTCGACTTCAATCTGAACTTGCTAAGAACTTTATCAATGTACATTTTTTTATGTAAAACATAGATTCGTTGTTTCGATCACGCTCAATTTGAAGTTCTACAGACATACTTGCATCGCTAAACATGATTTCAAATGACTTTCTTAAAGAATCAAGAATTAAATTAAGAACCTTAAGCGACTTGGCTGCAGTGAGCCCATCATCAACATACACAGTCAATACATACACACAATACGTACATACATACATACATACAACATACCACACAACCATCGACAATGCCACAAAAAATGCACTTGTAGGCTTCACTTCCCACAAAACTGAAGTGCTTGAGAAAATTACGGAACTTTTCACTTCGAAGCTTGTTTGAGTTCATACAATGATTTCTCAAGCTTGCACACAAATGCTTCTTTGGATCCATCTATGATTAATCCCTCCGGAATCTCCATGTGAATATCCTCTTTAAGTTCGCTATAGGGAAAAGCACTTTTCACATTGAACTGTGACATTTTCAGATCTTCTTGCGTGATGATCACCAATAAAACTCGGAGCGAGTTGTATCGCACTACTGACAAGGTTTGCAGAAGAAATCATCTTTGTCTGACGGTTTTAATCCTTCTATTGAACCCTTCGCTGCCATTTCTTGAATTGTCCTTTTGTTGACATGGCCCAAACGTTCGTGCCAGACTTGAAGACTCGTAGCTGATACGTTAGCCTCTCTAGTGTCGGGTTTCTTTAATCTTAAGAACATCCAATATATCTCGTTGTCTCGTTTGCAGCCTTATGCTGCTTGTTGATTGTCACGAATGAATATGACACTATTTCCTGTGAATAAAACGTCAAACTTTTTCGATGTGCACACTCCAATAGAAAAAAGATTTTTGCACAAACCCGGAACATAGAGCACATTTCCAATTTGTGACTCAAACGACAAACCGTCAACCAATTTTTCAATTCAAACTGTTCCTGATTCTTTAACTTCGAAAACACCATTATCTCCGCGTGTAAATGCACCACCGTTACTCGGGAAAAACTCACTGTACCACTCCCCTCGGTAAGTGATATGTTTTGAAGCACCCCTGTCGGCAATATAAATATCTTTCTTATCACTGCGTAGCAATGACTTGATTTCTCAACAAGAAGGCATTTCGATCGAAAAATCACGACATTGACTACGGCAGTGATCGGATGACGTCACGATAAAACCACAATTTCCGGAATCACTTTTCTCTTTTTCAGATTTCTTGACGCGTTATTTCTTACGAAAATCTCGCGTAAAATGTCCTTTCCTATTGCAGTAGTAACATTCACCAGTAAATTTCTTATCCTGATGAGCTTGTTTAGATTTCGAATTCAAATTCGTATCCGTCGATTTTCGCTGACTATGGAGACTCATGGCGACCAATGCATTTATAGCATTATCGTCTACAGTGAGACGGCTCTCTTCTCTTAAGAGTCTTTCTTCCAAGTTGCTTATGGTTTGACTCTCAGGATCCACACTATCCCAAGCTGTTTTCAGACCATTATATGTAGAAGGAAGACTAGCAAGAATCTTTGACATTCCAGCCACGCCTGAAATATTCTCACCTCCATCGAGCAAGCGTACGGCCCTGCTTCGCACTTTTGCCACAAACTGCACCACCGAGTTAGACGAGTTCATTCTGTACTTATGGAACTTTTGTGTCATAAGCAGCTTTTTCGGTGCAGATTTTTGCTCGTGGGTGCTGCTCAGCTTAGTCCACATCTTCGGGCTGTCGTATGTGCCAATAGACGCTCCAGCTGCGCTGGTTCTAGCGAAGACGAAATAAGAAACATGGCTTTTACGTTATTCCTTACCCATGCTTTCGCCTCCTCCGATAGCCGATTATTCGGAATCCGACTCGTGCTATTTACTGTGTCTACTAACCCGTAAATATTAGCAATGACATTAAACTGGAATTTCCACGCTTGGAAATTCGATCCGTCGAACTTCCTGACATGTCTCGCGGAAAAAACTTCCGACATTTTGCTAAACTTGTCCTGAAACACTCACGAAAAACACTAAGGCGATTTCTACCTCACAAACTCTCGCGACGCGTCGAGTAACTCGGACTTTTCTTCAGACAAGTTCACGCAGGTATGGTATCTGGGTCTATAGCCTGATAAAGCAAATAAAAGTCTTTTGTCTGGGATCAAAAATTGAAGAGATTGATTGAGAACATGTATGCGACTCGGAGATTCACATTCGACAAACCTACGTGTATAAATTAGAAGAGATATCGACAATTTAATATATCGATAAATATCGGTTTTACAAATGTGGTCGATAATAGCGCGATAACTTTAACTTTTATCAACTTTTTCTTTGAGTTCATCAACCAGTTAATTTATTTCATTGTAATTATTTCGCTTAATATTGAATACTTTCTCTAACACAATATCGAGAGCTTCCTTTATTTCTTGAACCTTATGCTCTTGGCCATTTATTGATCGACGATCCTTCGAATTATTAATCGGTGAAACTTTCAAAAGTTCTAAGACTGTGATC
The DNA here is from genome assembly GCA_037177015.1 of Euceroptres primus. Lineage (NCBI taxonomy): Eukaryota > Metazoa > Arthropoda > Insecta > Hymenoptera > Figitidae > Euceroptres > Euceroptres primus. The sequence goes on along the minus strand of JBAGKK010206025.1, from coordinate 27,624 downwards.
AGCATTATTAGAGAATGAAAGTAAACATGAAATGCAAATGTATTTTCCTACATTTTCGGAAGGTAATTTTTTCAGAGTACAAATATCTTTAGTAATTTGGCGAAGTTAGGTTTTACCCGTTTTTATTTCACGTTCCTTTTTGTCAAAGGAATTGCAACAGCGAATGACTGGAGCCATGACTCAAAATATTTCCTAAAGTTTAACCTTTAACCTTAAATTAAAAAATCATAACTACATACTTTTAAAATAAATAATTAACTATCATTACAGAAAATTTCTTATCAAATCAGTATTTTACAAACTCAAAACTGTAAGAACAATTATAACGAAAACGAAAGGCTTATAACACTAGAAATATCTTTAAAGAAGAAAATCTTTTTTTTATTTTAAACAAGGACTAATACAAATAATAAAGAAATAATACAACTTTTTTCAATACAAACTGAGTCTGTAAAGTTTTTCCGGTAATGTACTGGGTATTTGTAATATTGGAAAATCAACATAAATCGGCTTCATAAGGTTTGACATTGAAGAATATTTAGTGACTTAGTAGGCTCTTAATTATTTTCTAAGCTCAACGAATATTATCCGGTGATCTCAGTGAATTTCATTCAGTGAGTTTCATTCAATACCAAAAATTTGACCTGGCAGCACAAGGAAGACCGCCAGGTCGACGATGACGCTACTAAATCGAATTTCATACGGAAACTTCGACAAAACGTGATTTTTTCAGCATTTTTTAAGTTGCTGTCTAAGTTAAGTTGTGACATAAAGGAGCATGTGAGCATCCTGTCTATCCCTTTGCCTGTGAAATACGTGAAACCACGTACTAGGTAGACTCGCACTATGAAGTACGTGTATACACGCACTGAGAAAAAATTCAATAGCGTTTTAATGAATTAGCGGATTGCCACAAAACTTGGCAATAGGGGGCTTTTAGGGTCACTGAATATAAATTTGGGGTCAGAATTCAAAAATTGAAAATGGCGAAGCCAATATAGTGACCCAAAATTTGAAAATTTTCAACAGTCTTTATATTCTTTTGAAACTCGGGAATAGGGAATATTTGGGGTCGTTGAATACGAATTTGTGGTCAAAATTCAAAAATTCAAAATGGTAGATCCAATATGGCAACTGAAACTTTGAAAAATGCAATAACTTGTCCTGATGCCATATTTAATCTCCAAAATAAAAATTCAAAATAGCGGATCAAAAGTTTAAAAATCCAAATATTTTACAATATTGGTTCAGTATACGTCAGAAATATCAAGGTATGCAAGTGGTCTTCTAATTTTAATGGAAGTTAGTGAAATTATAGTGCTATATAAAAGACATTTGGAGCATAAAGGATTTTTGAAAATTTTCAAAATTACGGGAGTTAGGCTATATTGTATTTTGGGGTAGGATTTTTTTGAATTATCGATATTTCTGAAACCGATAATTGGATTTGGATGGAACTTTGAGATATTAGAGGTGAAAGTATACATTTTGAGAAAATAATACTCTAAAAGAAAAATTACAAAATTGTGTCTGATAAAAAGATTTTTAAAAATTATGAGTCAAACTTTCGTTAATTACTCCCTTTTTAATTTTTTTGAATCAGGATGTAGAGATTCCTTGTGAATTTACCTTTCATTTAAAAAGACATTCATGAAGACTCTTCTGGTTCCGAACAAATGTCATTTTAGTGAGACCGTGCGCTGCGCTGCATTCAAGTGTCGCGACTCGCGAACTGTAGAACCAGCAAATTCCTTTTATCTTCTTGTAAAAATGTTTCCTGTGCTCAGTATGGCTTGATTCTTATGCGTAGAGGTGTGATAAATAAAACAATTGTTGATCTGTAAAACTAATTGCTAAAAGCGAACTCCATTACCAAATACTCAACATTATGGATAGCACATTTTTAAAGGATACTTTGGGAATCAAATTACTTGCTTTTATCGACCAAGTGATACTTGATCATGAAAATTTATCTCCCGACATTATTGATTATTTTTATAAACAAATGAACACTTTAGACATTTATATATAAAAAGAGATTGTTTTAACTTTTAATTTTTCTTAAATTGTGTTTCCAGTGAGATTAAGTAATAGAAATTTGTCACTCGATATTATTTGTCAATTTTACAAACAAATTATATACTATTGGAATCGCACTATAATGCTATTCCAATAAATGTCTACAATGACCATTTGTGTATATAATTTATTTATAAATTAAACAAACAATATCAAATATCCTATTTTCAACTCGAAAGTTCACTGGTAACATAATTTAAGGACAATTGAGAGAAAAAATTATTTCTTGTTGACTTAAATAGCGGGAGATAAATGGTGCGAGATAATTTTTAATGATCAAGTATCACTTTGCCGATGAAAGCAAGTGATCTGATTGCCGAAATATCCTTTACAAATGAACAGTCGATAATGTTGAGTATCTGTTAATAGAATTTATTTATAACAATTAATTTCACAAGTCAACAATTTTTTTTATTTAACACACACCTGCGCATAACAGCCAAGACATACTGAGCATAGGAAACATTTTTACAAAAAGATAAAAAGCAGTTGCTGGTTCTACGGTTCGCAAGTCGCGACAGTGAGAACGCAGCGCACGCATGGTCTCACTGAAATGCCGTTATCTTCGAAAGCAAAAGAGTTTCCGTGATTTTTTTTTGTAAATGAAAGGTGAATTCTCCAAGAATCTCTATATCATGATTAAAAAAAATTAAAAGGTGGGTAATGGGCAAAAAAATTGACTCAAAATGTATTTTTTTACTTTTTTCGGGCATAATTTTGGAATTCTTCTCTCAGAGCATTATGTTCTCAAAAAACATCATTTCATCTCTAATACCTCCAAATTTTATCAAAATACAATTACCGGTTCCAGAAATGTCGATAATTCAAAACAATCCATCAATAAAATTAAATATGGCGTAAATCCTGTAATTTTTGAAATTTTGAAAAATCCTTTGGGCTCCAAATTTCTCTTATAGAGCACTATAGTTTCACTAAGTTTCATTAAAATCGGAAGAACACTTGCAGATCCTAAAATTCCTAACTAATAGTGACCTCCATTTGATCCGCCATTTTGAATTTTGTAATTCTGTAATCAGATTTGGATTCAGCACCACCAGATACTCATTTTTATAAAAATACTATTTTAAAATTTTTGATCCTTCATATTGGATCCGCCATTTTGAATTTTCAAATTCTTTTACCATATTTAAATTCAGCGACCCCAAAAAGCTTAAGATACCAATTTCAATAAAATCGAAATGATGTAAAATAAAATCTCTGAATGGAAGCAAAAACAGGTTTTGGATATGACAGATTTCAAGCTCCCCATAAATGCAGCTCATGGGAATCAGTTAAAACCTTTTTTCTGGAATTACTTACGGGTCCACCTACTACCCTGCCAAGTCTCAACAATTAAAATGAATAGTGTTGAAAATATTACCCAGGACGTCAAAAAGATCCCTTTGAAGAGAATGACCCATATACTATTGATGAAAAGTAGCGGACCACTTATCGCACGCGCTACTAAAGATTAGTTTCGAATTTAATAGGTAATAGCGGCGCTAAAAATAGAGTTACAATTCTTTTTTTTTTGTTACAAAACAGTGGAAAGATTATTAATTTCTCCGTTAAATGAGCCCTAGTTAAAGTAACTCAATTCGAACTAAATGAAGCCTAGAGAGAGTTCCAAGCGGATTGTGCAATCATGGCATTTCTCAAACTTGGTTATAAACAAATAAGAATACTATGGATTTTGATTTTGCGTAAAGCTTACCTCTCTGCCGCTAGACCATACTTCTTAAATTTTATTATTGAACGACTGAGTCATTTGTTTTTTTTAACTTTCCACGTAAATATCTTGAAAGTCAAGCAGGACCTAGTCCTGACTAACTGATGACAAATGACGACGAACTGAGTCATTTGTTTCTTTTACTTTCCACGTAAATATCCTGAAAGTTAAGCAGAACCGGATCCTGTTTATTCAGGTCAAAACACATCCTAGGGTGGAAACAATTTGAACGGGAAATTCATCGTTCAAAGGCTCACAGGCGAATGAAACTGAGCAACGAGGGTCAGCTCGTAGCAGTCGCTGTCTCGACCTTGAGTAGGTCGAGACAGCGTTAATTACAATCTTGGTGGGTTGAAGCTCACTCTAGTAGACATCCTCGGGCCAACGAGGAGGTCGAACGAGTTAATCAGTCAATTTTAGCTTCTCTGCGAGCCGCCGTCTGGGAAGGGAACGAGTCCGATCGGGATAACAGACTTAAACAAATCGCGAGGGATTTGTTTCTTCAAATTGTTACTCTTCGAATAACAAAACCACAGGTAAGGCGCCCTACCCGGCCTCTATACGGGTATTTACCGCATCAAAGGCCAAAGCGCCAAGTGCGAAAACCTGCTTACTTGCGAGACTTAGTGTAGAATATTGTACTTGTAGATTATGAAATTTAACAAAAAAGGTAACCCATATACTGTCTACTTAGTACGGCAATCCTATAGCAAAATGTCAAAATAAGACAAATTTAAATTTTTCAGAAAATTTGTGTTTACGAGAGAATTCTATGTAATTCCGAGTTTGTTTTTACGAGTACCGTAACAAAACGATGTTCTATCGTAATAAAGAGAAATAGTCGACTGCCACATATAAAACAAATCTCCGACGATAATTGTAAAAAGAAAAGCTTGAGAACAAGCTTAAGTAAGGTTGGGCTAATGTTAGAAAATAGAGCAACATAGCGTATGTAGACCGAGTAGATAGAGCCGAAAGTTGAGGAGTGAGAGAGGGGGGAGTATGCGAAGACTAGCGCAAGAGACGGAGCAGACCGGTTTTACTCGAGACGCGAGCGTGGCAAGTCGAGTTTGAGTTTAGTGTTGGATTTTTTCAATAAAAGTTTTGATTACGAATGTTTTACTATTCTCAACTGATTTTTATTCAGCCACAGACTTTAATTCCTCTCCCAACCGAAGCCACGAGAGATTTACTGAGTCCAATAGAAGAAGTTTCTAACAGATACACTCCCTCCAGAAAGTTTTGGTATAATAATATTTTTTAAAAACTTCAAACAAATATGATATCTTAAATACAACTTCTTAACAATTTTTAATAATATTTCCTTAAAACGTATTTAAATCTGCGTCGAATGATCCCAATATGAATTGTTTTCGATCACTCTGTAAAAAAATATATATAAATTTAGATATATATAAATATATATCTAAGTTTGACAACTGGTGATTCTATAATTTTTCTAGAATTTATTATCGAATCACTTAAGTTTCGATTTTTAAAAATAAATTTGAATAACGAAACCGTTCTTTAAAATTTTCAGATTATTTTTTCTCACGTTTAAGCCTTTGCCAAATCTATTAACGGGCACCAATAAATCTGTAGATGATTTCAATACAAAGTGCAGGATTTCTCCTTCAAAATGAGCCCTAGAAACTTAAAAATGTGTAATAATAATTCAGAAGATATTGGTAATTTAAGATATTGGGAAAAAAACTTTGTCTTTTATAGATATTTTCTTACAGAGTGATCGAAAACAATTCAAATAGAGTTCATTCAACGAATATTTAAATACGTTTTAAGGAAATATCGTTAATAATGGTTAAAAAGTTGTATTTAAGATGTCACATTCGTTTGAAATTTTTGAAAAATATGAATGTACACAAACTTTCTGGCGGGAGTGTATGAAAACAACATTTTTCCTGAAGCACACAAAGCTCTCACTAAACATAATTAAATATCCATACATTTTTTTCTTTTAAATTTCCCTTTTCCTTTTTGAATTTTATTATAACACTTTACTGGATATTACAACAGTCTTCTTTACCGACCTTATGTCTCTGTTTTTTCATATCTCTGGAAACTAGCATAAAGCTTCTACAAATTTGCATCGTCATATACTTGGCGTCCTTTAAAATACCAAGTGACTTATTTCTCTTTTTTCCAAATTTGGTTTTTAATTGTTAATTTATGTCCCATTCGGCGTTGTACTTTCGTCACCTTATCGCAATGCACGTCGTGCTGCTTCATTATAATCGGTTTTATTCCCTTATTAGTTGATTTTTTTTTTAATCTTTGATTTGTATTACTAACCTAGGCGCGTATTTCAAACTTTTTTATATTTTTATTTTTTATTTCTTTTTTTGACGTTCTCTGATGAAGGACTTGATTTGTATTACATCTCCCAATTTTTTATTATATCTGTTTTATCTAAATATACTTTACTATTTGTTACTTGTTATAATATGAGGGCCTTAACCTCATTGTTATTTTTGTGTGTCATATACACGTGGGTTAGAGTCATTAATTTCTTTCAATTTATGTTCTTATTTTATTTTTAAGATTGTTCAACTTCTTTTTATGATATGTGTCATTGCTTGTTTTTTACAGAAATTAAAGTTTTTTTAACTGAAGCGTGCCTCGTTTTGCCAGTTCTTTTTCGGAGCGAAATTTAATACCCGGCAAAAGTGGCCCACTCACATGGACATCACAGATATAATTTTTTTTTATCAGACCAGACATTTACATATCTCCATGAATCATATCATGAATTGAAACACCAATACAATCAATGACTCCGAGTAAACATGCAAATCTTCCAACCTTAATTCTCGGCTCTTTAGAGACAACGCAATCAAACAAGATAGAAGGGAAAGAAGAAAACTTCGGTGATAATTTTTGCCTCAAAGTTTCGAAATTTCACCTGAAAATACCAAAATTGTCAATAATAAATGTTCGGTTAAAGCGGCCATATTTTGGGGTCATAAGATGTCACTTGTAATGAAAACTGACATTCAAGCTTCATAATGCCAGTTATATGCCCCTGAGGGGCTAGATATGCCTCCTCTAGGACCGGAAAAGGGGTCAAATTCATTACAATTAAACCATTTTGTAGCCCTTTCCATCCTCGTCGTTTCCTTCAACTGGTGGCACGTAGCGGTAGCGGAGCATTGTTGCGTTGAACCGCGACCTCCCCCATACGACCACCTTTATACTACAGCAGCACCCTCCTACCCCGCTCTGCATCACTCAGCCTGGCAGACAGAGACGAGCCGGACAAGCTTAGCTTCCCGAAGTAGCAAGAAGCCAGCTTTTTTTTTCTATAGCCTGACAAGTTGCAATCAAGCTAAACATTATTTGGGATAAAGAATCTATTCTAACAGTAACACATAACAGAATAATTCAACTAATTACACGCTACCATGATGAACACATTAGCATAAAGAAAGTTTTAAACAGTAAAACAATAGTTCAGAAAACAAAGTGATCAATTGACATATTTTACAGAGCAGATCAAAAAACTTTTTGACATAGCCTTCTGTAAACGTGCTCGCTTTTCTGCATGTACTTGTCCCAAGTACAAAGAGGTTTCTGTTCTCAAGTACCAGTTTCTTCTTGATCAGAGAGGTCCAAGAATTGGTCATATGGGGTCAGTTGATTTATCTGTAACAAAAAAATTGATCAAAAAAGCTGACCGTACATGTAAGAGGCTTTAGACTTAAAAGTTCCTTTCTAAGTCATCTGATTCAAATGCTTCCTTACATTCGTTTTCAAATGACAGCCAACACTTCGGTGATGATGAGGCAGGCGTTAAGGGCAAAGCCAAGGGCAATTCTGCTGAGGATAAGGTATTCAGTGTATTCACCAAACCCAGAGACAGAACATCTAAGCCCAAACTAAACTTGACTTAAACTATTATGATTGCTCAGATATACAATGTAAGGAAGAGGGCTGCGGCACATATAACATCAACTGTGCTTCACGCAGCTTTAAAAGCTGGAATTATATTTTCTGAGCAATCTAGAGACATAACATCTGTTTTGATTGTAGACAAGAGCAAAATAAAAGAAACTTAAAATTCGTTTGGAATTTAAAACAACGTTCTACAGATGGTGACACAATTAAAAGCCTATACTTTGATGATCGAAAGGATGAGACTAAAACTCACACAGGCATCGCCAGAGGCACTTATCACTTGTGGCTGAATATCTCAATACGTTGGTCACGTCACACCATCCTCCAGCTCTGCACATAATGAGACCACGGTTTTTTTTTTAGTATATCATGAGTTAACTCAGAGGTGGCTTCGATGAGGTTGATGTTCTTGGTTGTTTCGGAACGAACACCAATATTGGTTGAAAGGGCGGTATCCTTAAAAAATTAGATGAATTAACAGAAAAACCTATGCAATGGGCTCTTTGCCTTTTGCATTTCAACGAACTGCCGCTCCGAGCTCTTTTCACGCATAATAACGACACTAAATCAAGTCTCCATTCTTACACAGATCACATAGGTTCAAAACTACCTGACTTTAAAAAGCTTCCAGTGGCGTCATTTAAACCAATAAAATGTGACTTACCTTATCACAGTCCAAAAGAGCTGAGAAAACTCAGTAAAGATCTGAGGTACTTGTTCCAGATATCTCAGGCCATTGACTCCGGAGCATGCCCGGAAGGCCTTGCCTGCATGATCCCTGGCAAACTGAACAAAGCTCGCTGGTTGACCAGTGCAAACAGAATTCTAAGTCTATATATTGCAACTAAGAAGCCAACCAAGATATTCATAAAAATAGTGACATTCATGCTTACAGTCTATGTGGTAATGCAATACAGGATCAGGTCACAGTCTTCCATTGCTGATGGTCCTCGTCACGTCTTTAAGATACTTATAAAGAGAATACCAGGCTGTAGTTTATTCACCCATTCAGACGAATGCGTTTCTCGCACTCCCAGAAAATGTTCTGCTCGCTATGATGACTGATTGTCGACTTGTTGTCTGTCGAAATGCACTAAATAAGATTCCTAGTGCTTGAAAAGACGAGGTAGGGAATCATTCCTTGGAAAGGCACTGATATTTCTATTACCGTACCACCAGTTCTAAGGTCGGTTTCAAACAAAGAGCTTATTGACAAACTTTCACTTCCTGACAAAACGGTGCCAGAATGGTCCTTCACCGCCTTTCCGTGCCACACGGTCGCAGTAGAACGGACAGTGAAATTGGTCACTGAAGCAGCCTCCCAAGTATGCGGCAGTGACGCTAGGGATGGCATCATAAGACAAACTTTACTTTCTAGGCAAGCTCTGCTAAAATTTTAATCAAAATCCCAATTTGTAACAATTTTTCCCGACCGTGACGATTAAAATTAGTTGAGCCGGTCCTTCATATGGTTGGTTGGTTGGGTAGGACTGACGGAAGAGCCCTAGGTGCAGCCACCTCGACGTGGTGGGCTCTGGGTCACTTGGCAAGCTTCGCTGGTCAGGTAAACGAGGAGCTGCACAACCGCTTAATTGTACAGAACTTGCCCCCTTTACCGGCCCCAGAGGAGGCATCCCTGGACTCCAGGGGCGTATAATTAGCATTTTGAGGCTTGAAGGCCAGTTTTCATCGCAAGTGAAATTTTCTATCCCAAAAATATGGCCGCTTTAACCGAACTAAAATTAAGGACAGTTTTGGTGTTTTCAGTCGAAATTTTGAAACTTTGAGGCAAAAATTTTCACAGAAGATATTATCCGATTTAAAAAACAATTTATATCTATAATGTCCATGCGGGTGGGCCACTCTTGCCGGGTTCCGAAAATAAGTGGCAAAACGAGGCACTCTAATGTATACAATGGGAAAGAAACGATTTAAGTTTTAAATGTTTGGTAGTTTATTATTTCTTTAACCGTCGCTACGAAGACTTACTCGATGTAACAATTTAATGAGGTCGAGACTAGAAAAACGTTTATTTATTTAGGATCTTAACAGTCTGTGACCATATATAGGGCTACATGTAATGTAAAAATACTGTTTTATTATAAGTGCATGTTATGTATATCGATCCAATCGGTATTACGTTCCTAATATGGGGCTTTATTTCTCAAATGTCCTAAACCGAAAATAGACTATTTCAGATCGGGCTCAAACTTAGGCGAAGTGTTGTCCTGCTGGATAGTAATTTTACCAGGAAATATTTTTCTGTTATGTCGAAAAGTAGCCGAGTTAGAGGGGGACAAATTTTGAAGTTTTTGGTGGATACTCTTTGCAACAAGAATATTTGCTCCTTTCATAAATAGTTTTAAAAAATTTATCCTAAACTTTTTCGATAGATTTATTCTTAACCTTTCGATTGACCATAAGCTTGTTTTGAAAATTTCAAAATTTTACCTTGATTTATCAAAATCAAAACTAAAACCGACTTTTTTTAAGGTGGGCCCTTTCCATTTGTTCTTAAATATTCTGTAAAGAAAGCTGAAATTTTTTATAATAATACCCTTGAAAATCAAAAATGACTTTTTTGTTTTCGAGAAACTAAATTTCGTGTAACCTGATGTTTTCAGAAAATTTTTTCTATGGGCGCAAAAATTACGGTAAATGTTTTGCAGTTATAGTTTTTGATAATAAATAATATAAAAATAAATATTCAAAAACAATTTGTTGTTCTTTGTCGTTGAAATAATAAGGCCACTTTATTTTTAAATAAAGATACAGTTTTGTTTAAAAGAATTCTTTTTCAAAATATTCAAAACATAATCAATAATTTGAAGTGGAAACAAAAGCAAAAAAGTACGTTCACCCTCGGTCCGAAGTAACATTTAAATTTAAATTGCTTCGCTGGCGTCGGGACATTTTCTTCCCTCGGTACTGACTCATTGTTTGTCAGGACTAATTCCTAAACGATGTAATTTCACGACGTACCTCCTGTATTAACCTGTAGACGTTCAGACATCTGCTAGACAAGCTGCATTATCTTCTACAGGATAGATTTTGGTTATAATACCAATTGGCCATGTTGAACGAGGAATATTTTTGTCGCCAATGAGTACCAATTCTCCTTCTTTCAAATTTTCTGTTTCTTTTCTACATTTTTTTCGTGATTGCAGGGTCGGAACATACTCGTTGAACCATCTTTTCCAGAAACAGTCAGCTAAGAATTGAGAAATACGCCATTTTTTTCTATGTACCTCATCAATTTTAATAAAAATTTCAGGACTTCCCATTGCCTGACCACATTTGACGAACTTGTCTTCGACGAGCAAAAAATCTTTTAATTGCCATTATACAGGAATCCGCAGTTAATAAATGTGCAATTTCTATGTGAATTGCACGAATAGTCAAGCAGGTGAATAGGACTCCATATGGCTTTACTAATTTTCTTCATATTTTAACTTGATATGGTCCAAAATAATCCACTCCACACACAGTAAATAGTTCTTCATGAACCAATAATCTCTCTTCTGGTAAGTTTCCCATAATAGGTATTATTGGTGTACATCTTTGATTTTGACAAATTAGATAATCTTTTATAATCTTATTGATAAAGCACCTAATCTTCGGAATCCAAAATTTCTTTCGAATTTCATTCACGACGGTTTCAGTTCTTTGATATGCAAATTTTTTGTGGAAAAGATGAATCATAATTTTTACAAAAGGATGATTGCCATCTAAGTAGACTGGTCTTCTTATTTGAATATCGATGACGCCGATCTTCTCCAGGTTTCCAGATAATTTCAGAACATTTTCTTCATTAATCAGCAGCTTTTCCTTTAAAAGTCTTCCACCACTCTTCTTAACCTTTTGATTTGTTTCCTTCTGTTTTTTGGTAAATTCCAGGTCCTCTAGAAAATAATTATTTTGCACATGCTTCCACCATTGCTTTTCAGCCCACTCTAATTCTGATGCTTGGAGAGGACCAACTTCCCTATCTTCAGGCTTTTTCCTGTCATTTTCTATGAATCTTTAATCCATGCTGTTGATCCATGTATAATAGCTTTTTATCTTTGGTAAGGCTTCCGATACATCTTCTACTGATCCTGCAACTGTGATTGCTACTACTTCAGGTTTTTCTGCAGACTTTAGCCATTTGTCATTTCCTCTGATAAAAAAATGAGTCCGGTGTACCATCTGTGATTTTCGTCAAAATTTGTCAAAGAATTGCTTAGATTATTCAAATAAACACGTTGTAATTGAATTTTTTTATTGATTGTAATTCAGTAAGCCATTGATTCCATTTTTCAAACATGTTTCTAGAAATAGAATCTTCCCAATCAATTCCAGATCTCCAAATCTTCTGCAACAACATTCTTTCCTTAATTGTTATTGAAGATAAGAAGCCTATTGGGTCGAAATCTGACATAACTGTCTTTAATACTTTTCTTTTTGACGGTATTCGTTGACCTAATATTAACCTTATATTCAAATTATCGAAATTTGTTGAAAATGTAAAGCAGTCTGAGCTAGCGTTCCAAAGGATTCCAAGAATTCGATGATGTTCAGTCTTTTCTTGAACGTTGGTTCTTTTTTGCTCAAAGATGTTGAGGAATGTTTTCTAAAATCACTAGCGAATTACTGATAAATTTTCGTATTTTTAATCTAGTTTCATTGTGAATTTTGATTACATCATTAATCATTTTGATTGCCTTCTCTTCACTATTGGCTCCGTAAATATAGTCATCCACGTAATGATTTTCCAAAATTGCTTTACCTTCTTCTGGGTGCTTATCTTCAAGCTTGTTTGCGTTATAATTTTTCACAAATTAAGCATAGATAGATGATGAAGCTACTTCAAATGTAATCCCCTTCATCCTATAAATTTTTGGTTGTTCCGAAGTATCTAGTTCTCTCCAAAGGAAGCATTGGGCATAACTATCTTCTTCGATAATTTCCACGCGATTGAACATTTCGCATATATCTGCAGAAAATGCAAATAAATACTTTCGAAACCTTATGAAGACTCCATAAACTGATGTCAACCAATCAGGTCCAGTCAAAAGCTAATCATTGAATGACTTACTGTTGAATTTAGTTGCGGTATCGAAAACAACTCAAACTTTGCCTTGTTTATTTGGATTTAATACGGCAAAATGCGATAAGTATCAAACTCGCTTTTTGTCGTGAATTTCTTCAACTGTCGTAAGTACAGCGTATTCTTGTTCGAGAATCTTCTTTATTTCATCCTCATATACTTCGCCATTTTCTTCTTCATCCTTCAGAAGTTTTCTCTCTAAACATTTTAATCTTTGAAAAGCCATTGCTTTGCTTCCTACTTTCACAGGTTTATTAGATTTTCATGGCAATCCAATTTCACAGCGTTTATTATTTTGTCTGATTGTTGCCAGAGCAATTTTTGTAGCTCTATTTTCTTCTTCAGATTGTAGTTTTTTCTTAATTTCTGCTACGCCAAAATTTTCAGTAGAAAAATATTCCTTCACTTCTTCGTGTAGAGTACCTTGATAGACTTCGCAGCAAGTAAATACATTTTCTGGAATTTTAGGATCGTTTATTTGTGCCCCTGTCGGTCCATGAACTATTCATCAAATTGATGTTTTTGAGAGAATTGGAACATCGATCCTTGGTTCGATTATCTCACGAGAAACGATAGAGTTGAAATTATAATTTACCCTATAAGAATCATAAGTTTCTCATTTCTGATAGCTTCCAAGTCAGCTTGCACTACATAAGGGAATTTTTTCATCAATTCTGCTATGACCCAGTATTGTTCCGGAAGTTGAAGATCTTAAACAGTTCTTACGTTTTTTAGAGTAATAATATTTCCACTTTTGCCAGATATAATTACTGATTTAATTATTTGCGATGTTGGATCGTATCTGCGAATGTTGCCATAGTAGTAGTAGTTGATCCGTCATTTATAAATATTACAGTATATTTTTTCTCTTTTGGTCCGTGAATTTGTGGCGTTACCATTTTCAAGATATCTCAATCAGTCATGAGATGAGTACATGTTGTTACTTCTTTTTTAAAGGCTATTAAATTTGGTTTATGGAATAATAAATTTTGCAAACGTGTGCAATTGTCAGTCCTACAAGGTTTTTGTTTCTGACACTTTCCCAAATGTTTCGCAGGCAACAAAAACATACTTTAGCTTTCTCAGCTAACTTCCAACGTTACTTGACTTTACCTACTTTGAAATTCGAACATTTTTCTAAAGGATGATTTCCGAAGTTGCACATCTTGCGTCCTTTGACGTCTTGCTTTTAACATCTTGACGTTTTCCTGAAGTTTCTTGATTTTTTTCTTGGTTTTTATCTCCGTTGCTGAACTTTTCCGTTGTAAAGGATATATTCGAAATAACTTAAGCCATTTGCAGTGTTCAGTTTGAAAAATCACGAAGAGATTTCATTTTCGATTAAGTAACTTTTCCATTGCGTTGTGAGGTGTGAAGGAAATTTATTAACGAGAGTAACGAATAAACTTCGTTTATTGATAATTTAACTTTCGATATTTTCTAAAGCGGCAGCAATATTTCTGACTTCGTAACTGAAAACTTCAAACTTTTCTATTTCACATTTGGTATTTTCCTGATTTTCATCATAAGTTATTCAGCAATGTGATTTGCTTTTCCATAACTGGAGTCTAAAATTTTCAAAATTTCTTCTGGATTTTTGGCAATCATCAATAACATCTCAACTTTTTCTCTGGCTTCTCCAATTAACGTTGTTGAGTCGTAGGACATTTTCTGGTGGTGAAAATGCACACATTTCGCTGGAAAGTTTGTATTGTGAATAAAGTGCTGGCCATTGAATACTTGATGAGCCATTGAATACTTGATGAATATTTGATCAAATGTGAAGAGCAAACGTGATGACCAAGACCATCACCTACAGTTTGTATCACCAACATGTAATTCTTTTCTTCAGATAGGTCACTAACCTGAGTTTTCAGTTTATTTTAAGAATGAAATTATCGGCTAGAGGATACCATCTTTTCCCTTTTCGACTACATTCACCCAATCGTTTCTTCTTGGAAATTTGTTTGATTTAACTGATTCTTCATTGTCGCTGAAAACCTCACAGCAGCCTCCTCTTGTAGGTGATCTTCACAATCTGCTACACCTTGTTACTTTGCGATTAATCCTTGTTTATTTTTAAAACGAGCTTCCTTACTTTGCAGAAGTTTCTGTTTTGTTTGCAAACTAACTTCTTTTTTTTTCAAATCATCTGTTGAAAGATCTTTATTTATTTTGTGTATTGCTATTTCCGATTGTAAAATTAAAATTTTTTCTTTGGTTGCAAGTATATCTTCTTGCAATGCTACAAGCTTTTCTTCAACTTCCAATCGTTTTTTTTTTTGCTAAATTGTATTCTACTTCTGACGTAGTTTTGTAACTTGCAGTTAAATACTTACTCACCTTGAAAACTGCTCGAGAATCAATAATTGAAGCTCTTGATCTTGATTATAGAGTTTCTGGTGCTCGTACTCTAGATATATTCATAGGATTATTATTTCTAGGCCCGATGAAAAAAATTACGATGTTTTCAACCAGATTATTATCTTCAAAGGATATCTTTAGCATCATTGCAATCTGCACTAAACTATTTTTGTAAACCATAGATTCGATTACTTGCATATTACTGAAATATTCCGCGACTCCTTTTTGGAAAGAAAATGAATCGAATATACGGATGTTTTGCCTGACAAAATTCCTTCCGGCTGTATTACCGTACATGATCGCATGTAAATCTTGCAGGACATTTATGGAAGTTTCACGTAGAATCTTTTCTAGATCCTCCGTTGCCTCGTCCTTGAAAATTCTCTGTCCCTTCATTTCAACAAATTACGTATCTCGTGACAGTTTCTGAGAAACTTTGCTTCCTTTCAAAATATCATTCAAAATCTGCTTCTTGTTTCTCTCTGCTCACTGTTTCTCCGCAGTGCTGGGATTTCTATTCGTCTCGAAGGACCATTTGATGTTAGAACACTTTGAAAATTGGCAAAAATGAAAATTTTTTGAATTTGGTTAATTGCGCATTTTTAATGTGCAATTCACATGCAATAAGCATAATATAATAAACGCAATTTTTTTTGCATATTGAAAACGTGCCATTAACAAAATTCAAAAGATTTATTTTTTTCCAATTTTAAAAAAATTATAAAATCAACGAAAATTTTTTTAAAAATATATTTTTATATTATTGTTTGTTATTAAAAACTATACCAGAAAAAATTTTGCGTCATTTTTGCGCCCGTAGAAAAAAATTTTTTTAAAAATCAGGTTACTCAAAATTCAGTTTCTCAAAAATAATAATCGTTTTCCTACAATGAAACCATTTTGAAAATTTCATTTAGAATATATCTATATGGATCTCCAACTATGAAAAAGTCAGAATAAAATAAAATATTCGTTGCACGTTAACAGAAAATTCATTTTTATCAAGTATTAGAAACACTGAGACACTACAGAACGCCTGGTAGCATAGCGCTAAGGATATTTTGCGCGGGGCACCCATGCTCTTATGACCTTCTAAAACTCAACCAATACTTTCCATCCTATTTTCGTTTTGTGATGCTTTTGAAGAGAAAAAATCAAGCTTTTTTCTAGCTTACTTGAAAAAAATAAAAAATGCCCCATTGTGAGAAAAACTCAAAAATGTTTATTTAAAATGAAAAATTAAGGTGAAATAATTTTTTATCATCAAATGATTATTTTTATTGTAAACCTCGTTAACAGAACTTTGCAAAACCTCCATAAAAAAGTAAAATTGGATAACTGTTTCAGGAGATATGTACACCTGAAAATTAGCGATCAGGATGAATCGTTAAAAATCCGGGCCCCTGTATCTTAACAGTCCGTTGCACTAAGTGCACCCCATTTGCAGAATTTAAAGAGGTCCACTAGTACTACAATCTGGTAGAGTTTCAGTACATAGGCGACAACAAAATTTTAGGCGTGTACACTTGGCAAATTTTACCTCAAATATTTTCATAGTAGAGAATATCCACCAAAAACTTCAAATTTCCACCCCCTCTAACTCGATTACTTTTTGACAAAACAGAAAAATGTTTTTTGGTAAAATTACCATCCAGTAGGACAACACTTAGCCTAAGTTTGTGCGCGATCTGACAAATCGTATTTTCGAGTTGGGACATTTGAGAAATAATGCCCCTATATATAGGCTTTAGCTTTTTGCGTGAAATTTAACAAAGATGCCTGAAATGAATCAATATCAGTATCATTCACAAACATCAGGTTTACATTGTTACATACCTGATAGACAGATGTTCTCACTTCTAACTTCGATGAGGGCATGGGAAGATAGAAAAGTGTTTGCAGTCTTGTCTGATATTGAAGTACAGAGAATGGTAGAGTAGAAAGTAAGTACGGGCAATCAATATAAAATTGAATTATTTTGAAAACAAAAGGTTAACAAATCGTTAACTGTAGAAACCCTTTTCAGGCTCATGTTATTTATTGCATAATCATGTATTATCGGATTTTCTTTGCGACGAAAAGATATTATTCTGCATTTAGATATCTTACATAAGATCCAGTAAGTTATCTTTACACCAGTTATAAAATTTAATTACATTATTATTTAATGCAAAACAGTCTTCAAGTCTTGATATTGGTAAGAGAATCTTGGTATCTTCAACGTAAAGAAGGTAATAATCCGATAATACTTGATAGTCATCATTCATATAAATAGCTAACAAAAGTGGATGCAAGCTTGACGAAAGTGGGACTCCAGACGCACAGTGGGACAAAAAAATGTCCGTGGACTAATTGATTTTCAAAAGACAATTCTTATCTGAATTGAACATGTTTTTCTTAAAATGAAACCTGATAAAATTCCGCATGGAACTGTACCGCCGGATTTTTTAAATTAACAAAATTCTTTTTATTTAATAACAAAAATTTTTAAAAAATTTTGACTTTTGAAGTGTACTGGTTTTTAACAAATGCTTGGATTCGTTCAAAAATACCTAGTAAACATGAAGCAACTATCCAAAAAAGATGTCCAATAGCAACGCAAATGGTTAAAAATTTATTGAATTTGTTATAAACTGTAACGTACGGCTCTATTTATTAATAACAAATACGTTTTAAAGTCATCAAATTGTAAAAGAAAATAATTAAATGCTGAAAAAAGTCCTTTTCTTGAATTTCTGTAATGACTATGTACGTGGAGGCTCCAAACCGCAAAGATTCGAACGTGAAATTCAAATCCTATTTATTAATGCGGGATCGTTTCTTCCGCCCTGTGGACTGAAGGGGTTGCCCTCTATTATTGCTTCTTCTGCTACCAGAAGCGAAAGTGTGAACAAAAGGGGAGGGAAATTCAAATAATTACCGATAAGCTGATTTTTTAGTTCAAATTCCCAAATAGTTTCCAAATTTATTCTGATACTTTATATAAGGAATTATTGATACAATAAATTATACGATTAAGATGATACATTAGAACCTTACCGTTCAACTTATCCTACCAGTTTGCAAGAACAGAGAAAAGGAGAGACGAATATCGGTCGTCCTAACGTCAGTTCCTCTGGACAGTGCGATGACTTGAATTTCTTTCGTTGTTACGTGGACAACTATAGTCCTTTTCGCGACACACGCTCGCGAAACGTCACGTTGCTTCTCAATAATCCTAATTTGATATTTTGATAATTCAACACCACAGTTTGGAGATTCGATGCTATTGAATAATCGAGATCACTCACTGAAATGTATCCGGATCCGAAATAATATTTTATCAAATTATTTCCCCGGTCGACTCTGTTCGGCTACGAGAATTTTAGACTTTTCGTCCACTTAGCGCGACCAGCATGGGACTTCCCGGCTAGAGCACTTTACTTGGCTGGACCTGACTAAGCGGGATACAATAAAGAAGTTGGCTGTTCCAAACGGTGGACGGGTGAGATGAAAGAACCCGTGTTCTTTTCTATTCCAGGTCTAGTCGTTACCAAGATCCGCGGAAAACAGCGAATTTGATTTGGCCCTACTCGCCCTCGTCGGTTCCTCGCGAGGTCAAGCGTGGTAGGGGTTTTTGTTTATGCAGGAAATTGGTATTGGCTGGAGGTGAATTAGTAGGGATAATTAGGATTCTCATACATGTATCTGTCAAATTGCTGGCAGCACTTGAAAAATTTCGCGTTACTGTTGTCTTCACTGAGCTTGAGAATGTGTTTACTCAGCGAATTGTTTTAAGTTCACTGACCATTATTTTATAATGGCAATGATTTTGTACCAGAGTTTATTTTATCGGTACTGGTCTAGATTTAATTAGTAGTATGTTGAAACTTAATTAAAATACTTAATAATGTTTAGACCTAATTTAGTTATGGATAATTTTTAGGAATATGTAATTCATTAAGCAAGTTTGTTTTAGTTGAAAAAGCACGTAGAGTTTGACAGCTCCACAACGTATATGCTCCATTGCTGGGATGGGGAGGGGAGGAAAGAAGCATGGTCGGACCTCGTGTTGAACAGCCGAGATGCGAGCGGTTATAGCAGTCGGCTCATAGATATTATTTCCGCGGTGCGTGTGAGTGGACGCAAGGCATTGCAAATGGTAGAGTCAATGACATGACGCTTACATGTGTGTGTAGCGAGAACATGTAGAGCGCGAGTTCTCTCTCCCTCTCTGTTCTTCCTCCGCGCAGTTCATTATACGTTCTCTCATTCTCCTTCTCTTTTTTTCGTTATGCATCACATTATACGTTCTCTCATTCTTCCATTCCTTGCTTTCATCCCTTGAATTTCTAATAGCGATTGAGCGCGCTTGCGTTCTCGCACATATTTATTATTATAGTTACCGGATTTGGGTACATATTTATTTTAGCAAATTGTGTCCAAATTATTATTGAAAAATCTTCCTGAGTACCTGAAAGCATGTTAAGAGAGAGAATATAGAATTTCCTTGAACTCTTTTCTAGGATTTCTAAATTTATAATTCATTTTGAAATTTCGGAATTTAGAATAAAATAAAATCTTCTTAGTCCTCAAGGCCAGCTCACTTGGATTCTTAACCTGAGATAGCGTATGCAGCATCAGCAATTCTTGTGAGCGCTTGGGTTGTGAGTGAGGCAAGGCGAAAAGCATTTTCATGCATGCGTCTAATGTTATAATAATTACAATGTTCAGTTCATCCAACTCAAAGCATCGCCCTTGCGTCGCTCGTAACAAAACAAATAAGTGAATGAAAACTGTTTCGTGGGGATCAGCAGCAATTCGTCACTTCATTAGCCCTAAATTTGAACAGCTTATAGACAAAAAAAGTTTTTTGTTGAATTAATAAAGTTTCATAAATAATTTCTTATTTTAAAAGCAAGTTTTATAAACAACTATCCATATCCGGTATTTATGATGGAATAAATGAAGTTTTTTCCACGCAATCGATCATATATTACCCAGAAATGAAACCTAAGTAACACATTTGGTCATCCAATAAAAATGGATAATTGTTTAAACAATATTAATTAACAAATGCACTATTGGGATATTTTTGGACGTACAGCTTCGTTCTTTCGACGCAATCGACTGTAAATGACTAACTAATCAATTTTAAGGACATTTCGTGGACAATAAATAATTCTTTTGTAATCAACAATTATTTAAACAAATTTTCATCATGTTGTGTATTTATAAATAAAATTCAATTTTTTCACGGATTTAACAGCCAGTTATTCAGCAATGACATCTTGCTATGAATTTCTAACATTTGATAACTGTTTAAACAAACAATTAACAAATGCATTATTTGGCTATTTTGCAGCATTTAAACTTTGTTCCTTTAGCCTAATTAACTGTTAATAACAAATTTTAAAACTTTTCTTAGAAACATTGATAACGATCTATTTTTTTGTTATTAACAATGTTATAAATAAATTTTTCTCGGCTAATATATTTGTAAACTAAAAATTGCGTTTTTCTTGCGGAATATACTTAAAATAACTTAGCAATAATTCCTTGCTATCAGTTGATAACAATTAAAGATTTTTTAAAGGAAGTTAATTAATACTCAACTTTCTTTTTCGATTTACGGAATATTTCGATTTACTTTGAAAATAACTTTCTATGATAAAATGATGGGAGTCAGTACTACTAGGCAGAGAGTAGTTGCACGCATAGGTAGTTTCTAGCAGCATTGCTCTAGCTTTTGGAAGGAATAGTCTTTCTGGCCTTACGAAATGTAAGCTAATTTGTCAAGATGATTCTGAAATCCTATTAACTCGAACGGGTTGTTACAGTGATGGAAAACAGAAGTAAAGTATATACAAGAATTAAAATAACCATTGAAATTTAATAAGAAAGTCACATAATTACGCCAGACCCTAAATACATATTAAAACTTGTTCTGTCGTTTCGGGTTGGCAACGAACTGTCTACCTTATCAATCCACTGTCTCACCGGGGCCTCTCCCCCAACTCTAGCAGGCTCTCTCTCCAGCTTGCACGTCACATTACATCACGTCACATTCGACACTCCTTTCGTTGTGTCGAAATTCCTAATCATGGCATAATCACCTAGATCATAATTAAACACATCTTTATGTTTTTTTCCGGTATAATTTTTATTATACACCTGGTTTTCTCAATCCTTTAGCTCGCTTTGGCACGTAATATTTCTAAATTTCTATCGTTGACATCAATTTCTGATTCTAAAAATTCTTTTATTTTTTCGTCCACTTTACCCCGTTGTCCTATGCCAAATAACATTGTACTAAAAGTTTCGCCCGTCACCTTGTGTACACGATTATTGATCGTATATTCTTACTAACCTATTGTTTTTGTCCACGCTTTTTCAGAATTTTTATCACTCAATTTGGCTAACATAGGTGCAAGGAACCGATTCGACCGCTCTACTTGGCCGTTCGCCTGCGGTAACCCTGTGGCTACCATGATGTGATCAAATTCTTTGGAAATAAAACATTAAACTCTGCCTGAGATTAGTGTTTTTGGTTTGCTATATGCTGAAAAATATTGCTTTAAATGTGTGATCGCCCCTACGGAAGTCGTGGACTTGGTTGGGTATAATTTAATTTTAGTGAATGCATCTATCACTACCAAAATATGCTTTTTCCCTGGGACCCGCGAATCAAAAATATCTTCATGATATTTTTGTGTATGTTTTCAGAAGGTTTGGTCCTTTTTTAATCATTTGTGTGTAACCCTCAACTTTACCCATGGACGGAGCATAAGCGATACACTTACAACAATTCTTTATGTAATCAGAAATTTTCTTGTGCATTTGCGGAAACCAGTAGCTTTCACAAATGGTTTCATAAACCTTTTCTGACCCTATGTGATCTAATTCGTCATGATACTTGAAAAGAATATTTTTCTCAATTTCTCGCGGTACATAAAATAACAATAAATCACCCCGCTTGCGATACACAACTCCGTTCCTTGACTCATAATACTCATCCTCCGAATTGTCTAATTGCTTTTGTAATTTTAGGACCGATTCGTCCCTAGTCTGCGGAGTCTGCCTATCTGCGGAATTATCCTCTTTGACACAGATGCAATTCACTTTGCTAAGAGCATCCACCACTTTGCTAAGAGCATCCACATGGGTCATGCGCTTACCTTCGCGGTGTTCTGTATCTTGATCATAACTTTGGAGCTTCATTACCCATCTTTCAATTTTAGGATTTATATCACGCTTTTTAAGTGCCAGTGCGAGTGAATAACAATCCGTGACTATTTTAAAAATTCTTCCCCATAGATAAATTCGGAACCTTCGGAGGGCACAGCTCCGAAACTGATTGCACTTGCATTACAATGCAATTCAGTCCCGTCACGAGGATCGAAAATTGCTAAAATAGGTTGTTCAATTATTTTTTATTTTAATGTGTCAAAAGATTTCATATCTTTTTTACCAAATTTAAATTTCACTCCACTTCGCAGCAAATCATATAGAGGATTAGCCAGTAAGGCAAATCCCTGAATATATTTACGAAACCACGAGGTCAACCCCAAAAAGCATCGTACTTCTCGCATATTTCTGGGAATCGAAAAATTTTTTACTGCTTCGATTCCATATTTAGTTGGTCTAATGCCTTGCTTGCTGATCTCATAACCTAGAAACTCGATTGTTGTGAATAGAAACTTACATTTATCTAACCTAAACTCAAGCTTGTTTGCTACCAGCTACCTGGACAGTTTATTAAAAATTATTAAGTCATGATCAAGAGTTGCAGTTGCAACCATAATACCGTCCACATAAAGAACAAATTTTCCCTTTTAACAAATTGTAAACCAAAACATTTAAGAGCATCACGCACAAGTAAAACAGGCGCATACATCGTACCATCATCCACAACCAACAAATTTATTTTACGAATCATCCCTATTATTTTAGCTGTTACGACTATTGCACCGAACGCTTTCAGCTTCGAGCTATTGATGCCCGCATATTGCTTACAATTTGCATCAAGCGATTTCAGCAGACTTGGTTTCATTAAACTCCTTTTTATTAGGCTCACTGCACTGCCACTGTCAAGGAGCACTCTAAACATCACGTTGTAAAGCTCACCATCTTACTCCAGTTGCTGCTCGGCCACCCGATGAAAATCGTCCTCGTCTTTTTCGACGTTGGCAATTTCTTTGTCTGAAGTTTTCTTCCGCTTGGGACAGTTTCGGATCATATGTTCAGTTGAACCTTGCAAAGTCACCTTCTCGAAATCTGACAGCAAAGCTTGGATTGAATCAAAACATTGGATTTGTGCTTGATTACGCAACGGGGTATCAGGGATTCCATCTACAACGTAATCGATTCTCTCATCTACATTAATTGGCACTTTATTCGCAAGTATAGTTTTGTCGTGGATATATTCGCAAAATGATTCTCCACGCTTTCAGACGCATTCCTCGAACTGTTTGCGTAATTGAACTTTATTGGGACGGTTAGAAAACCTTTTCTTTAATTCCGCTAAAAGATCGTCCGTTGAAATTTCTATATGCTCTAGTTTCGAATGAAACCAGGACAAAGCTTTTCCTTTGAGTCGTGAGCATATGAGAACCCTCATGACGTAATCTTCCAACCCATAGGCATCTTGAAGAAGTAGAACTTGACACTCCCATCCATCAGCGTTATTTCCACTTCCATCAAAGGTGCTTAAAAGTTCTCCAATTGCTCCGATGTTCACTTTCTGATTTCTTCCAGTAACCGATGGCGATGCTCTTGTCGCATTAAATTCGCTACCGGGAACCCCTCTACGCAAGGATTCCTCATTACTTGCTCGTGACATTGACCTGTGGCGACCATTTTCCACATATGGTAGTTCTTCTTCCCCTGGAAATTGTTAAAGCGATCTACCAGCTTACATGACGCCAAGCTCTCGACTCACCTGTTCCAGATGCTTTCTTATTGCTTCCCTCTGAACTGCAGCTTCCCTCAAACTCCTCTGATTTTGAGCTTCTTGAGCTTGTCTGTAAAGACGAGCAATAAGCTCAGCCTTATTTCCTGTAGTGCTGCATTCTCGAGATCTCAACATCTCCTTTAATTCGATCACCGTAAACTTCTGCGGATTCGAACGGATAGTGTTTTTTCTCGCTGGTCCTGCATGTTGTCAGAAGCTCTTTGGCGACTATATTAGACTTCTGAACAATTCGCTAGTTTGATTGTCACCTACAATAAAGCCCGACCCAGCGATACACCAAAAGAAAATCACATCCACAGAATGACAATCAATATGGGCGGCTCCCCACACGAGCTCGTTAATCAACCGAAAGTCGAAACAAAAGCATATCCAAGAATTAAAGTAACCATTGAAATTTAATAAGAAAGTCACATAATGGTACCAGACCATAAATACATATTAAAACTTGTTCTCTCGTTTCCGGTTGGCAACGAACTGTCTACCTTATCACCCCACTATCGCACTGGGGCCTCTCCTCCCACTCTATCAGACTCTCTTTCCGGATTGCACGACACATTACATATTATTAGTCAAACCATTATGAATATCTTACCGAAATCAGTTTCTAAACTGGTTATGAAAAGATCAGCGGAGAATAAGAGGTAATGCAGTAAGTAAATATATCACATGCAGTATCGACGATATCAGTAAAACAGAAAGTGTTTTATTAAAAATGGTTTAATTTTCATAATAATATTTCCACATGTGAAATACTTGTTAAAATCTTATATTATATACCGTGTACTGCTATTATAATTAAATTATTATCAACAATAAAAATAGTGGATTGTTATCAAAGGATTTTAAAAAAGTTTAAAAATTTGTTATTAACAGTTGATTACGCTAAAGGAACATAGTTCAAATGCTGAAAATTAGCCAAATAATGCATTTGTTAATTAATATTGTTTAAACACTTATCCATTTTTATTGAATGACCAAATATGTTACTTACGTTTTATTTCTAGGTAATATATGATCGATTTCGTAGAAAAAAACTTTATTTATTCCATCATGAATACCAGATATGGATAATAATGTTTATAAAACTTGCTTATAAAATAATAAATTTTTTATGAACATTCATTAGTTTCACTAAAAACTCTTTTTGTCCATAAATTGTTCAAATTCAGTGCGAATCAAGTGACGAATCGCTGCCAATCCCCACGAAACAGTTTTCATTCACTTATTTGTTTATAACAAATTCAATAAATTTTTGAACATTTGCGTTGCTATTGGACATCTTTTTTGGATAGTTTTTTTTATATTCTCTAGGTTTTTTTTTAGTGAATCCAAGTATTTGTTAAAAACCTGGGCACTTCAAGGGTCAACAAAATTTTTTTTTTTCATTTTTGTTATTAAATAAAAAAACAGTTTCAAAAAATTTCAAAAATACGTCACAAGAATTCAACGCGAAATTTTATTAGGTTTCATTTTTAAAAAACCGTTCAATTCGGATAACAATTGTCTTTTGAAAATCAATTTGTCCACGGACTTTTTTGCTCACTGCGAGACGTAGGGTAATATGCTTCTGACGAGTATCCACCATATTACACATAATTAGGTCTATTGTTAGTATATGACTTTAGAAGAGCAAGTAATTTATCTGGTCGATTTATGTATTCTATGTATACTGTATTCTATGTATCAATTGCATCAAAAGCCTTTGAAAAGTACCACATCAAATTGGTCCTATTGTTTGAAGAGTGTTGTTATAATTTGCGCGAATGTTGTTAGATTTTTGACAGTTGATCTTTTTGAAATAAAACCATGTTGAGAATCAGAAAACAATGGTCTAAAATGCTTCTACACTTCATTGTATATGCACAGACTTCAAAGACTTTAAAAAAAGGAACTCAAGATTGAAACGGTAAAACTATTTTTACGCGTTCCAAATCTTCAAAAAGATCAAAAATCATCACTTGAAGACCAGATGAAATCAAATATAATTTATTTTATTAGCTTCACGATCAGTTAACTAAATTTTTTTCTTGAAGTATTTGATTTTTCTTTAAAAAGCAGGATAAATGAGAAAAGGAAATTGGTCATGGATAAAAATGCACTTTTACTTAGATAAGTGTTAAGATTAAGACATTGCGTGAACGAATATTGCAAATATGAAGATTAAATCCAATTAAGACAACAATAATGAATTTCAGAGATTCTAAAATATCTATCTTTTTTAACAATTAAATTCATCTCGTTCCACTTTTACATACCTATTCAGACGCAGCAACAATGCTCAGAAAATACGTAGTTTCACACCTCAAATTACGAATGTGCAAATTCAGCTGCTCTTATTACCAATAGACACCTTGAATTCTCACAATCAATGAATAGGCGTGACTTGACATTCCCGCGTATTTCATTTATTAGAAATGAATTTCCTCATTCGTTCAGAGATGACTCCATTTGAAAGCCCGTATATTCTAAATTTAAAATCGTTACAATATTGATCTCGCTCTATAATTTGACCGATATCAATTGTTGCTGCTTTTATTTTTAAATATCGGGCACACCGTAACAGTTTTCCAGTTTATTGGAAACTCTCCACAGTAGAGAGCATGGTTAAAGATTTCTGTTACAGGCGCAGCAAAAATCATGACACAGTCCTTTATTACAAAGGTTGGAACAGAACCAGTACTCGCAGTCCTCTTTGGTCGAATTGATATTAAAGCTTTTAATACTTCACTAGTGAAAAAGTGCAATGCGTAAACCATTTGTGATATATTATCTCGTGAGAAGTCTAGATTATCTAAGCCGCTAGGTAGCTTATAAACACTTTCACAGTAGTTCGCAAAGATATTGACAATTTGCTGTTGATCTTCAAACCGAGAATCTAGATAGGATATATTGCCCGGTATTCTCGAGGATTTTTTCTATGATTGACATAGGCCCAAAGACGAGAAGGGTTAGATATCAGATCATTTTCAATTTCATGCGTATAATTTTTGTGCGCAGTTTTTATTTGTTAATCAATTTTCGCTCTAATAATTTGATATTTATGTAGTATGTTCAAGTTCTTGAACTTGTTATATTTCTTATGTAACTTCAATTTCAATGAAAGATCTCGTATTATACTTTTCGTGTACCAGCAAGGAAATTTAGAGCTAGAAGTTTTTGAATACCTTGGAACAAACTTGTTAAAAATTGTGTACAAGATATCATAGAGGCATTCGTATGCAATATGTGGACCATTGCATTTGTAAATTGGAGACTAATCTATATTTAGTATTGTACCATACAGTTTAGAAAAGTCACATTTTTTAAAATTATCATTAAGTAACGGAAAGTGCTGAGTAAAATTACATATTGTAGAACCAATTTCCTTTGGGGGTACCCGTGTAAAAATTTTTCGACTTAAAGGCTAGTTTCTATGACTTGAAGATAATAGACTGAGATTTGGAACAGCTGTATTACAGAGATTTATGACAATCAGACCTTTCGTTTCGATGAAGGATC
>JBAGKK010205823.1:0-22338 GCA_037177015.1 Euceroptres primus | reverse complement strand
ATTTAATTGTTAATGATGATCTATAGTTTGATGGCATAGGCATAATTTAATTGTTAATGCGCATGCAAAGTTTTAAGTTTCAAGAAGGAAGATATATGGGAAAGGGAGAAACCCTGAACTGCAATGTACTCATCTAGAATTCAACTGATAATATATTCCATGTAAAATTGAAAGGCGAATTTATGTATCTTATTGGGTGTTGCAATTGAGGGCACCGAACAAATTGTAAAAGCTTGTAAAAGTATACAATGGAGACAATAAATCACTATCACTACAAATTCGTTAAATTAAAAATTCGGTAAACCGAAAATTCGGAAATCTGAAAATTCGATAAGATGCCAATTCGGCAATTTGCAAATTCGGAAATCTGAAAATTCGGTAATTGGCTAATTCGGGAATTTGAAAATTCGGTAAGATGCAAATTCGGTAAACTGAAAATTCAGTAAACTGAAAATTCGGAAAAATACAAATTCGGTAAAATCATATTTCAGGAATTTGAGAATTCGGAAAACTGAAAATTTTGTAATATGGAAATTTGGTAAGATGAAAATTCGGTTAACTGAAAATTCGGAAAAATAAAAATTCGGTATATCGAAAATTCGGTAAAATTAAAATTCAGGAATTTGAAAATTCGGAAAACTGAAAATTCTGTTTTATGAAAAGTTGGTAAGATGAAAATTCGGGAATCTGAAAATTCGGTAAAATAAAAATTCAGTAATTGGCAAATTCGGTAAACTGAAAATTCGGAAAAATACAAATTCGCCAAATTAAAAATTCGGTAAAATACAAATTCGGTGAATTGGAAATTCGGTAAATTGAAAATTTGGTAAAATGCAAATTCGATACATTGAAAATTCGGTAAAATACAAATTCAGTAAATTGAAAATTCGGTAAAATCAAAATTCAGGAATCTGAAAATTCGGTAAACTGAAAATTCGGGAATCTGAAAATTCGGAAAGATGCAAATTCGGTAAATTGAAAATTTGGTAAAATAAAAATTCCGTAATTTGCAAATTCGGAAATCTGAAAATTTGGTAAGATACGAATTCGGTAAACTGAAAATTCGGTAAGATGCAAATTCGGTAAATTGAAAATTCGGTAAAATAAAAATTCGGGAATCTGAAAATTCGGTAAGATGCAAATCCGATAAATTGAAAATTTGGTAAAGTAAAAATTCGATAATATGCAAGTTTGGTAAAATGCAGATGCGGTAAATTGAAAATTCTGTAAACTAAAAATTCGGAAAAGTACAAATTCGGTAAATTGAAAATTCGGAAAAATACAAATTCGGTATATTGAAAATTCGGTAAAATGAAAATGCGGAAAAATACAAATTCGGTAAATTGAAAATTCGGTAAAATGAAAATTCAGTAATTTGCAAATTCGGAAATCTGAAAATTTGGTAAGATGCAAACTCGGTAAACTGAAAATTCGGTAAGATGCAAATTTGGTAAAATGCAAATTCGGTAAATTGAAAATTCAGTAAACTGAAAATTCGGAAAAATACAAATTCGGTAAATTGAAAATTCGGAAAAATCAAACTTCAGGAATCTGAAGATTCGGTAAACTGAAAATTCTGCAAATGTAAATTCGGTTAAAGGGGTCGTATGTAAGTTACCGAAAGTTTAAGTAACCGAATCAGCATTATACCAAATCCCTAAACAGCCGAATTTTCCGAGTCCCTCTTTTTCATTTTACCGAATTTTCAGTGTATCCAATTTGCATCTTACCGAATTTTTATTTTTCTGAATTTACAGACTGAAAATTCGGGAATTTTCGATTCGGTAAGATACAAATTCGAGAATCTAAAAACTCGGAAAAATAAAAATTCGGGAATCTGTGAACTCGGAAAAATAAAAATTCGGGAATCTAAAATTCGGTAAATTGAAAATTCGTTAAATACAAATTCGGTAAACTGAAAATTCGGTGAAATGAAAACTCGGTAAAATAATTCGTAAATATGCAAATTCGGTAAGATAAAAATTCGGGAATCTGAGAACTCGGAAAAATAAAAATTCGTGTGTCTGAAAATTCGGTAAATTGAAAATTCATTAAATATAAATTCGGTAAACTGAAAATTCAGTAAAATAAAAACTCGGTAAAATAAAAATTCCTAAATATGCAAATTCGGTAAGATAAAAATTCTGAAATATGAAAATTCAATAAGATGCAAATTCGGTACACTGAAAATTCGGGATTCTAAAAATTCCTCAATTTGGAGATTCGGTAAAAAATTTTTCGGTATAATGCTGGTTCGGTTATACATGCACTTTCGTTAACTTACATCCGCCCTTTTTTTTTTGCTGAAAATTGTTGATATGTTCCACTTGTCGGGATCAGAAAAATTGATGTTGTCAACATGATTTATGGAGCAACGATATAACTGTATCATTATATAATAGAATCTAGGCGAAACCATAAGTATGTTACTCAGTTAATTCGTATTTAGTTTTGCAAACAATACTTCCTTAATGCAACCCTCTTATTGCTTGTGAAACTGTTGAGTTATCTCAATAAAGACAAATATAAAAAACAGGAGAAATCTCCACTAGAAACTAAAGCAAACTCATAATCCAAAGTGTAAAAGCGCAGGGGAATAAATCCTATTCAATCCCATAACAATGCAAGCGTTGCAAACAATAGAACAACTCCAAAACATCGATTTCTGATATAAAGACACCAAGTTCAATCAGTGAGATTAATTGCAAACGTATTTCCTGATAGAAAGGAAACTAGACAATTCTCCAGAAAATCAATATTCCATCTAGGGTCGCAAAGGTCTCATATCTACAAAAGGTATTTCCTGTCTGAGGAACCCGCCGAGAGATGACCTCGTAAAAAAGTGAACCTCCACTTCTTGCCTTCTATAGAAACCCCTCCTCACTGACGAAACCGGTCTGCCAGTGAACATGGTCGTTTCATTTGTCAAAAACCCAGCGAATTCATCGATCCGCGAAAGTCTCAATGTGCATCTTACTACTCCCATTAAAAATTAACCCCTCGCGATCTACTTTCCAAAATTAAGTCACATTTTCCAAGAAAGACTGCCACCCTTTTTTAAAGTTCGGGATAAATCCGCTGATCAGTTTCCAGATTAATTTCCGCGGGACTCTGAAGTGTTTACAACTTGGTTTCCAAAAATGTCCTGGAAGGAGTCGTCCACCTTTCGAGGGAAAAGTTGATTTAGTGCGGGTTTCGTGAGACTGAATTTAAAGGGACAAAACGAACTCTCAGGGTAAAATGATCATGTATACTGTGGCAGATGATCACATGGGAGATAATGAGATCGCCCAGGTAGAACAATATTTCTAGATGATAGTTTTTGGTTCGTTAAGTTCGTTAGATCTAGAAATAGACTTGAAGGTCGTCCTCCTTATTTATTTAGATATCAAATTTGAAATGTAGATTCAAGTGGAATGTATTTCTAATTTCGCAGTGGAATGTATTTTATTAATGAAGAATTGATTGTTTGTTGCAGGTGATCGCATTAATATGCGGGGTAATAGTGATATTGTTGATGATTATGGGCCTTGCTTCCACTGATTGGCTGATGGCCTTGGGTTGGAGGCAAGGACTTTTTGCACACTGCATAGAAGAAGGAGCACCGACTCCTCTTCCTTTTAATATTCAAGATCCTCCTGGCTGCTATCAAGCCCGGGATGCTGGTAAGATCCCAAAGTCAATTCTCATATCCTATGTGAATAAACTGCTAAATAAACTTGGATTATCCTATGTGAATAAACTGCTAAATAAACTTGGATTATCCTATGTGAATAAACTGCTAGATAAACTTGAATTTTAGATTCCTAATTCGTATTTTAATTCTATTTTTCCAGGATACATCAAAGCTGCTGCTGTATTATGTATCGTTTGTATTTTGGCAGACATCGGTGCCACAGTTTTAACAGGACTTGGTCTCCGAACTCAAGACCATCGCAATAAACACAGATACTACAAATTCGCAGTGATCTGTATGGGAATCGCCCGTAAGTATTTAAAACAAGAGGTCTCCAGGGTGGTTGCAAGCCAAGAAACCCCAGCAAAAAGAAATTTATTGAAAAGAATTGAAAAGAATTCAGAGAGAATCTTCTGAATCCCGTTATGCAGCAAACGCGAATTAGTGCTCAACGCCAATTCTGCGCAATTCGTTAGAGCGGAATTGAAACTCTCAATCTCTATTCGTGAGAATTCGAAGCATGAGTCGAACTCGGTCAATTCTTTTGAATCCGTCAGCTCGAATTCGTCTGAATGACTGTTTATTTCACTTTAATTCTGCTTAACTAAGTACAATTTGAATTCTTTTGAATTCCGAAATAAGAAATGGAATAAATGGATTTTAA
Organism: Euceroptres primus; assembly: GCA_037177015.1. NCBI lineage: Eukaryota > Metazoa > Arthropoda > Insecta > Hymenoptera > Figitidae > Euceroptres > Euceroptres primus. The sequence goes on along the minus strand of JBAGKK010205823.1, from coordinate 17,998 downwards.
AGAATTAAAAAAATTAAGAAAATTTGGTACTTTTCAGGGATTTCACTGCATTTTACTCTTTTTTTTTTTTAATTTGAAGAGATTTTAAGATTTCTAAGGAATTTCACAAAATTCTTTGGGATTTTATTGAAGTTCAAGGCATTTCAAGAGATTAGATGAGATTTTAAGGAGTTTTAAGTGATTTCAAAAGATTTCTTGGCATTTTCAGGAATTTCAAGAGATTTTAAAGAATTGAAAAAAATTAAAAAAACTCAAATGGATTAAAAAGAATTCAGTGGATTTCAACCAATTTCTTGGAATTTTTAGTATTTTTAAGGGTTTTTAAAAGATATTTTGTACTTTTCAGGGATTGCACTGGAGTTTACTTTGGGGGGGGGGGGATTTAAGAGATTTTAAGATTTTTAAGGAATTTCACGAAATTCTGTGGGATTTTAGGAAAGTTCAAGGCATTTTAAGGAATTTTAAAGAATTAGGTGGGATTTTATGGAATTTTAAGTGATTTCAAAAGATTTCTTGAAATTTTCAGGAATTTAAATGGATTTTAAAGAATTTAAAAAAATTAAGAAAACTCAAAAGGATTAAAAAGATTGCAGTGTATTTCAGCTAATTTCTTGCAATTTTTAGGATTTTTAATTGTTTTTAAAAGATATTTTGTACTTTTCAGGGATTTCACTGCATTATACTCTTTTTTTTTAATTTAAAGGGATTTTAAGATTTCTAAGGAATTTCACAAAATTCTGTGGGATTTTATGGAAGTTCAAGGCATTTCAAGAGATTAGATGAGATTTTAAGGAATTTTAAGTGATTTTAAAAGATTTCTTGGCATTTTCAAGAATTTCAAGAGATTTTAAAGAATTTTAAAAAATTAAGAAATCTCAGAAGGTTTAAAAAGATTTCAGTGGATTCTTGGATTTCTTGGAATTTTGGGATTTTTAAAGGTTTTTAAAGAATATTTTGTACTTTTCAGGGATTTCACTGAGTTTTATTTTTTTTGTAGTGAATTTGCAGGGATTTTAAGATTTTAAAGGAATTTTACGTAATTCTGTGGGATTTTATGGAAGTTTAGGAAATTTCAAGAGATTAATTAGATGGGGTTTTAAGGAATTTTAAGTGATTTCAATAGATTTCTTGGAATTTTCAGGAATTTCAATGGATTATCATTATTTAATATTATTATTTAAAAAATTCAAACAAAAAGTTCAGAAAACTCAAAAGGATTAAAAAGATTTCAGTGGATTTCAACCAATTTCTTGGACCTTTTATATTTTTAAGGGTTTTCAAATGATATTTTGTACTTTTCAGGGATTTCACTGCATTTTAATTTTTTTTTATACTTGAAGGGATTTTAAGATTTTTAAGGAATTTACTGAAATTCTGTGGGACTTTAAGAAATTCAAGGCATTTTAAAGGATTATATGAGATTTTAAGGAATTTTAAGTGATTTCAAAAGATTTCTTGAAATTTTCAGGAATTTAAATGGATTTTAATGAATTTTAAAGAATTAAAAAAAATTAAGAAAACTCAAAAGGATTAAAAAGATTTAAGTGCATTTCAACCAATTTCTTGGGATTTTTAGGATTTTTAATGGTTTTTAAAGAATATTTTGTACTTTTCAGGGATTTTACTGCATTTTACTCTTTTTTTTTTTGAATTCGAAGGGATTTTAAGTGATTTCGAAAGATTTTTTTGAATTTTCAGGAATTTCAATGGATTATTATTTATTTTTATTATTATTTTAAAGAATTCAGACAAAAAATTAAGAAAACTCAAAAGGATTAAAAAGATTTCAGTGGATTTCAACCAATTTCTTGGAATTTTTAAGTTTTTTAAATGATATTTCGTACTTTTCAGGGATTTCATTGGATTTTACTCTTTTTTTTTTTTAATTTAAAACGATTTTAAGATTTTTAAAGAATTTCACGAAATTCTGTGGGATTTTATGGAAGTTCAAGGCATTTCAAGAGATTAGATGGGATTTTAAGGAATTTTAAGTGATTTCAAAATCACTTATATCCTTAAATCCATTAAAGTTCCTGAAAATTCCAAGAAATCTTTTGAAATCACTTAAAATTCCTTAAAACCCCACCTAATCTCTTGAAATGCCTTGAGTTTCCATAAAATCCCACGGAATTTCGTGAAATTCCTTAAAAATCTTAAAATCCCTTCAAATTCTAAAAAGAAAAAAGTAAAATCCCTGGAAATTACAAAATATCCTTCAAAAACCCTTAAAAATCCTAAAAATTCCAAGAAATTGGTTGAAATGCACTGAAATCTTTTTAATCCCTTTAACAGCATTTCTCACAAATCCGTATATTGTTTGTTGTAATAACTTTTCAGAATGGTTTTGAAGCAATCAGGAAACAAGTATAAAAACATATTAATGTATAAATACTTGTTAAAATTAATTAAAATAACGTCACAAAATATTATTTCAATTCAAAATTCCCGTTTTTCCAAATAAAAACATGCTGAAAACTGTTGAAATTAATTTTAAAACTATAAATAATTCGTTCTAAAACATATAAGTGTATATGTATGTATATATATATATATATATATATATATATATATATTATAATTTATAATTTTGTATAAATTAACGTACTACACTAATTCCCGTCATTTCACGGCTCTTTTTGTGCGAATCTTTATACTTGCATATCTTCATAATGCATCGATGACCTTACTTTTTTTGTCAAGGTCTGTCTAAGTTACATATTTGTTATAAAAGTTTAAGTTTAGATCTTATTTTTAGCCATTAAGCTTAATCAAATAACATTATTAATATTTATAAAAATCTAATTTTAAACGTCACATTAAGTAAGATCACATAATGTGCTGCAAGTACATAGTTAAATAGTATAGTATAAATTCGTTTTTTTGAAACGGTCAGATCAAAGTCTATAAGTGTCGCTATAGACTGTATTACTTTTCACACAGCATCTCTCAAAAGTAATGGATAATACATAGAAATCGATTTTTGAAGTTGCGTAGCTTTTAGGGCTTCAAAAATGTTGAAAATATTTTTAGATATACATTTCCTTTTTGCTTTCATGAAGTTTAGGTATTGCCAAATATATAAATCAATTGTTCTTTAAATATTAAATTTCAAATATCGACTTTTGTCAAATTTTTTGTGCTTTGTCGACCTCTGTGCAACGTTCTTTTTGCCGAGGCTTCAGTAAAATGTCTTCTTCAATTGTTTTCAGTTGTCTCCCTGCTGATAGCATTGGTTATCTACCCCGTTTGTTTCGCCGCCGAATTAAATTACGGTAATTATAATTTTAGAGTCTTATTTATTTTTCTTGGAATTTTTGGAATCATTGAATACATTGACATTTTTCTAACCAGGAAATCGACCGACGTGGGAATTTGGCTGGGCCTACGGAGTAGGTTGGGGTGCTGCAATTTTCCTATTCGGCGGAGCAGTTCTGCTTCTATGTGACAAAGAGAGCGAGGAAATTTACTACAAAGAGAGAAAAATCGTCCGGGATGACATCACCGGTGGAGGATCGATGATCGGTGTGGGTCATCACGGCGGAAGAAGCGGGATGCAACTTGCCTAGTGGCATTGCTCCCTGCCCGACGTTGTTCTCTAGGGAATTAAGCACTTCCTTTTCCATCCACACAGAATTTACTGTGCTGAAAGCGAAAAGGACACACGCGGGGACTCAAAACTGGTGAAATTCACGGTATGCCTGTTGCTGTATTCAAGTGTGAATGGTTTTTTATACGCGGCATCTTCCTAATACCTGCCATTTACATTTCTACCAACTCGGGCACATCTCGGAATTTAAGAAAATCTCATGAGACTTTCACGCCCTCTGTTTTTCTCCATTTGCTCTTCAGTCGTTCCACCTGATCCTTTTGGGACCACTTACACTCTCATCCTTTTTTTCGCTTCTTATTAAAAAAAAAAAAACTCGAAAATTTCAAAAGAGAACTTTTTCTATTAGCAATGTGAGTATTTAATACTGCATTTACGTCAAAACTGTGATAGTTACGATCGGTGTTTAGACTCTAAATTCAAGTTTGCTGACTTTCTGAAAAGGATGGATTTAACACAAGGTCAGGGGTTCGTTACGATTTATTCTTTAAGAATAAATAGCAAATAGCTATGTGCTAAATAGCAAGAGGCCACGAATCGATCGGGGAGAAATGCGAAATGGACTTCCATTGTTTTTCTTATTTGGTCATATTTACTTATGAATTATTTCCCTAACGACTTAAGTTCGTTACTAAGGATTAAAGTTAATTTCGATTTGTATATACGTTGTTCAAACGGCTTTAGGGTGTAAGATTAATTTATTGTTCTTTGATTATGTTGGCTTAATGTCTGACGACTTTTATAGGAACTTTTATAGTACTTTTAGATGTTCGTTTCTTTCTAACGAGACTAACACTGATCTCCTGCGAATTTTTTCGTATCGAAAGTGTTCACTATAGTCGAACCAAAGACTGTTCAGTTCAATGCGAAGTTTGCTACCTTTATACCAGAAAAAAATGTTTACACTTAGTAAGGACAATTTACTAACCGTAAAATCGATTTTTATGAATCCGAATTCGTTTCAGTGAACCCGGAAATTTATCCATTGAATAAGTGAGCGTCTTTCGTACAATATGAACAACGTTTCTGAATTAAGTGGAGAGCACAGGTGTTTGGATGTGTGAGTAGAGGCAGCTCGGGTAGGAAACAAAAAACTACCCCATTGCATTATTTGCATTACGTGTATATGTAAATAGATATCTGCGAGTGGTAATCTGCATCGCGTAAAAGTAATTTTAAGGACCTTAAATTTAACCACAATGATGATTTCGATGTTTTCGCGAATATTTGCAAGTATTAGAGTCGCACGTAGATTATCAATTGTCATTCCATTCTACGTTTAGAATTAATTGGTAGATTACTTACTGAGATAACACTTCTGCACAATTAGAGAAACGCTACGCTCTTCTTTTTTTTACGGCAAACATTATTCTGATTGTAACCTAGTTGTAATTTTGTAAGAGCGCATTTCTAAGAAAGGGTAATAATCACGCGTAATCTAAAATTGACTGTCCAATAAAGCGTAGTGTATTAGGAAAGCGATTTAATTTTTTCTATTCTCGTTGTTTCTAATCCCTTCGAACATCCTATCCTTCAGTCTGAAAATCCGAAAGAAAAATCCTGAATTGGATTTGAAAATTGACTGCGATTGGAAATAACGAGACAGAAGTCTGTATTTCTCGATAGTTTATCGTTGGATAGAATACATATCATTATCACTGTTATTACTCGATAACAACGTTGCAACGGAGTAACTTGTAATACTAAGGCTCGTATACTGAATAGAGGTACTGTAATTTACTGTCGAGTGCAGTAATTTGTGTTACCAATCGAGATTTTTAGATTAGTGCAAGCTCTGCATCACGTTACATTTGATCGTATTAAATTGATGTAAACATATCACAGTATTATACAGAGAATAAAAGATCAAGGAAAGAAAACAAATTCGAACCTTTCGACTTTTGTTCAGTTAGTCGTAGAAAACTTCTCGAAAAACTTGTGTATATATTCTATAAACAGTGAAAACGAGTCACAATATAGATTCGTATAAAATATATCGCTACCAGCGTAAAAAAGGGATCTATCGCGATAGTGTTAATAATTGATAGCGGACATAATTCACTTATCATATGTCTTCTCCCAAGCGAAGCTACGAGAAGTTTCTCTTCTATCGCTGAGAGCAATTTTAGGAAACTGGTCATCCGAAAGCGACGAGAAGGTTTCTTCACTGATCATTTTTTTGCAAAAGGATGAAAAATTTTTCGGAATACTTCAGGTCCGTCCCAGTACCCTCTGAAAAAAGGAGAAACTTTTTTAGTTTCAGGAACCCCTTACTTTTAAAATTTGTAAATTATATCGAGAATATTGGGTAATATCCGGTAATATTGGGCAGTATCGAAACTTATTTCAAGGATCAGTCAGTCCCCTATTTCCCTTTTACTCTTATTATTCTCCAAATCCACTAAAATCGCTTTTTTCTAGAGCTTCGTTCCTTTTTCCTCCTTTTTATATCCAAAATTTCAAATAATTTTCGAAGAATTAAGAGAAATAGAAACTTATGACTTCCAAAAACTGTTTCAATGTTTTCTTAGATTTCCGATAAGGACCCCGCATAAAAAAAATCTAGTGATAATCGGTCCAAGTCTTGGGAAATTTCTTCTATTTTTTTGGACTACAAAATAAATGAATATTAATCAAGTTCACAGGGACCTTTTTTGTTCGTGTTTTGTGCGGGGTCTTTCAATTTCAATTTTCAAAATTTAGGAAAGTCTCTTAAAATCTCTTAAAATCCTCCAGAATCTTTAAAATTGATTTAAAATCCTTAAAAACTCTCCAAAATATTCGAGACTGTTCTAGAATTTTCTAGGTTCTCCTACAATAATCTTATAAAATCTTAAAGAATATGCCAAAATTCTTTAATATTCTACAAAATAGACTAGAATGTTTCAGAATCTAGAATCTAAAATTTAGAATCTTAGATCTAGAATCATTAGAATTTCTAGAATTCCGCAGAATTCTTTAGAACCCTCTCAAGTATACAAAAGACTAATTATCTTTAAGAATCTTCTGGACTGTTTTCATAATCTTCCTAAAATTTTGTGGACTCTGAATCTTTACAAAAAGTGTGGAAGATTTTATAAGTTTATTGAAGATTTTGGAAGAATCATAAAGTCTCTGGGAGATTCTAAAACACGCTCAAAATTTTAGATTCTAGACGATCTTTTGGGATTTCAAAAGATTTAATGAATCTGCAAGTTTATGGAAAATTAAACATATTCTAGAATATTTTAAAAGTTTGCTGAAAAGTCCAAAAGTCATGAAGGATTTTAGAAAATTCTATAGCATTCAAAAGTTTAGAAATTTGAGGAATGTTTTATTAGATTCTAGACAGGAATGTAAGATTTTTGAGGATTTTTTTAAGATTGTCGAGTATTGCAGCTTCCTTGGTGTTTTAAAAAAAACTTCCCCCCTTTTTCAAAAAAATTATCTTCTTCGGAAAAAAATCTTCTATTTTAAAATTGAACTACTGAACCACTGTGATCCTTATTTTCAAAATGGGGCTAAAAGGAAAACTAATTTTTGCTCAGTAGTATTTTATATGAAATATCTTCGGTAGTATAGTGGTATTCCCTTTTTTTAAACTAAACATTATCTTCGGTACTATACTGATAAGTATCCCCTTTTTTATATGGAACAGTTCTCTTATTTTCAAAATAGTATTTTCGAAACGTTATTAAAAGAATTTCTCGGTAGTATTTCTCAAAATGATAAGGATCCCCTTTTTATATATTAAAACAGCGTTTTTAGGAGTCATTCAAAAATTCTTTAGTGGTTTAGTGGTAAGTATCACCCATTTTCAAAATTATAATTGAGTGTCTGAAAGTAAAAACAGGACAAAAAAGTCTGAGTAAAAATGAAACATAAATTTTTTCGGAGTCTAAACGAAACAAACGAGTTTACTTGTAAAGAAAAACGGAACAAAATTTCTTAAGAGTAAAAATACAATAAACTAATTCTCCGAGTAAAAATGGAACAAACGAGCGCACGGCTGGTGGGAGGGGGTGCGCTCGTTTGTTTACTGATATATTGAATTGATCCTGTAGTCCGGTAACACTTTTTGGAACAAAAAACTCTTATCAAACATCCGGAGCAAAGGAAAGTGGAAATTTTTAATTATCGGGAAAGTCCTCATTTATTTCGTGGGCCACTTTCCAGAAAGTGGAAATTCGCCATTTTTGCAACTGTTGTTGCTTTTTTTAAAGGTAATTGATATTTTTAACTGATCCTGCGGTCCGGTAAACGTTTTTTTGTAAGAAAGAGACTCTTAGACTCATCAAAAATCCCCTGCAAAGAAAAAGGGAAAATTTTAATTATCGGGAAAACCCTGATCTTTTTCGTGTGCCAGTTTTTCCAAAATGTGGGAATTTGACATTTTTACAACCGTTGTTGCTTTTTTCTAAGATAACTGATATTTTGAACTGGTCCTGCGGCCGAATAAACATTTTTTTTGTAACAAAGAGGCTCTTATCAAACATCCGGAGCAAAGAAAAGTGGAAATTTTTAATTATCGGAAAAACCCTAATTTATTTCGTGGGCCAATTTTTCCAGAAAGTGGAAATTTGGCATTTTTACAACTGTTGTTACTTTTTTCTAAGTTAACTGATATTTTTAACTGATCCTGCGATCCGGTAAACGTTTTTTGTAACAAGGAGACTCTTATCAAACATCCCTCGCGAAGAAAAAGGGAAAATTTTAATTATTGGCAAAGCCCTGATTTATTTCGTGTGCCACTTTTTCCAGAAAGTGCAAATTTGTAATTTTTGCAACCATTGTTGCTTTTTTCTAAGTTAACTGATATTTTTAACTGATCCTGCGCACCGCGCTCGTTTGTTCCGTTTTTACTCGGAGAATTAGTTTGTTGCATTTTTACTCTGAAGAAATTTTGTCCCGTTTTTACCCGGAAAATTTGTTTGTTCCCTTTTTTCTCCGAAAAATTTATGTTCCATTTTTACTCATAAACTTTTTTTGTCCCGCTTTTACTTTCAGCTGCGCAATTTATCTTCGGTAGTATAGTGATAAGTATCCCTCTTTTTATAGTATACCCCCCTTATTATTTACGAAATGGCGTTTTTAGGTGCTAGTCAAAAATTCTTCGGTAGTATTAGTGTTCTTAAATACTCGAGAATTTTTGTTGAGCAAATGCTCTTGAGAACATGCTCAGCATTTAAACTCAAACAGAACATTTATAAGAGCATTTAAGATAATTTAAAGCATTTATTATTTTAACAGATATATTAACACTTCATATTTTTTTACAATCTTACTATATAGTGCTATTAACATACATTTGTTTTATATTGTAAACTATTTCATAAGAAAAATGTATTTTTTATTACTTTTACTTCTTTTATAATTGGAATTAAGCGCCTTTTCTAAGTTTAGGTTATTTCATTTTCGCGCGAAATTCAAATAATGTTATTAGTTGAGTAGGTTTTAATCAAATTAGATATTTATGTGTTTATAATTTGAAATTAAACGTACAATGTAAACTCGGACACATTTTTGATTTAAAAGTTAATACAGATACAAAAATATGATTTTTTAATTCAAATTCAAAATGATCATAAATGCTCAGAGCACAAAAAAGTCGAACATATTCTCGAGTGCTCGTGCTCGCGAGAAGTTCTCCGAGTATTTAAACTTTTTAGAACACTAGGAAGTATAGTGATAAGTATCCCCTTTTTTATACTTCAAAGCAGCTTTTTCGGTGTCATTCAAAAATTCTTCGGTAGTTTAGTGGTAAGTATTCCCCTTTTTCAAACTTATAACTTATCTTCGGTAGTATAGTGGTAAGTATCCCCCTTTTTTATAGTTCACCCCCCTTATTATTTTCGAAATGGCGTTTGTAGGTGCCATTCAAAAATTCTTCGGTAGTATAGTGATAAGTATCCCCTTTTTTATACTTCAAACTTGCGTTTTTCGGTGTCATTCAAAAATTCTTCGGTAGTTTAGTGGTAAGTATCCCCCTTTTTCAAACTTATAATTGATCTTTGGTAAGTATCCCTCTTTTTCAAACTTATAATTTATCTTCAGTAGTATAGTGGTAAGTATCCCTCTTTTTTATAGCATACCCCCCTTATTACTTTCGAAATGGCGTTTGTAGGTGCCATTCAAAAATTCTTCGGTAGTATAGTGATAAGCATTCCTTTTTTTATACTTCAGAGCGTTTTTTGGTATCATTCAAAAATTCTGCGGTAGTTTAGTGGCAAGTATCCCTCTTTTTCAAACTTATAATTTATCTTCGGTAGTATAATGGTAAGTATCCCCCTTTTTCAAACTTATAATTTATCTTCGGTAGTATAGTGGTAAGAATCCCCCTTTTTCAAACTTATAATTTATCTTCGGTAGTATAGTGGTAAGTATTCTGTTCAGAACCTTACTTCATCATCAGATTCCAATAAATGAACGGGAAAGCCTCTCTTTTCATCAAGTAAGCTAGATAAGATTCTTTCCCCTGATCAAAAGGAAAAGTCTCCACCGGTTCCAACGCATAATCAAACTCAGCGAGAATACATGTTCCATATCCAGTAACGAGAGGACAAGACGTGTAACCATTATAAACCTGAGACAACTTCTTTCCTGACAATTGGTCCAGAATATTTGTGTACAAGACTTTCGACTGCGATGCTGAAAATTGACATGATTAAAAATGTTCCCTAGAAAATAAATAAAATAAAATTGATCCTACCAATTGCAGCCATAGTTTTGGAAGTCGGAGCATTCGTACAATCTCCAATTCCGAAGATATTTGAGTATTTATCATGACGTAAGGTTTTTTCAGAAATACTCAGAAATCCAGCTTCGTTCGTCAAACTTGGGTTATTTTTTAAAACGTCCGGCGCTGCCATTGGCGGACTCACGTGCAAAAGCGAGTACTGAAAATAATAAATTACTTCAGTAATTAATTTATGTTATCAAATTAACCAAGTGACAGAAGAGAAAATTCGGACCTTTTCGACCCAAGTTTCTTCCGGTTTGTTCAAATTTTGAAAGACGGCTTCTTTTTTATCGGGTCTGACTTCGATTAAATTCCTACAGAGATTAACATTGATATTCCTCCTGCCACAAACTTCCCAAAGAGAATCGGCGTATTTTTTCACGCCGAAAATTACTGGCAACGAAGTATTGTAAGTAACACTTATGTTGTCCCTCACGTTTTTCTGCAACCGGTCAATCGTTAAAAAATTTTCGAATCCTGTAAATAATCTGATTATGATAATAAATTACTTGTCGCCAATATGCATCGGCCAGATATGCAATTTTCTGCGGCGCCCCTGCACATTTGATTGGAGTATTTGGAAAAGTGAAAAAGGCGCATCCTTCTGTTGTTTTCTTGATAGTTTCGAAAACCTTCGGCACGGTATTGGCACTGTAAATGGAACAAACTTGCGAATCTGGATTATCAAGACCTTCAACGAGTCCTGGAATCTTAATAAAACAAAACAAAATAACAATATATTGAAATTAGCTATTAAAAAAGTTGGGAGATTTTTTGAATTTGATACTCAACCGCATCCCAAGTAGTCTTGAGACCAAGGGCAACAATCAGAATTTCGTAGTGCACAGTGTCTCTATTTTTCGTTGTGATTTCATTTTTTTCTGGGTCTATTCCAACAACACAATCTTTTAACCATTGAGCGTTTTTTGGGAGAACATTTTTCATTAATCTTCGACTCATTTGAACGTTTCCTACTCCTCCTCCGATTAAGGTGAATAGTGGTTGGTAGTAGTGATCCTGAAAATAATAGTATATTATGCAACATGTGCGTAAAATGCGATTTTACACACTCGATCACCACAAGTGGGTAAAACCGTACGCACGAGTTGCATACGATATTTTTTGACACATTGTGCGTAAAATGCGTTTTTACGCACACCCATATTAGCATTTTTACGCACATCCATATTAGCGTTTTTGACACACCCATATTAGTGGGTGTGTCATAAGCCGTTTTACGCACTAATATGGGTGTGTAAAAATGCATTTTACGCACACTGTCAAAAAATAATAAATTAAAAAATTTAAAAAACGATTTGCTGAAAATAAATAATTTACATACTTCAGCGGGATCAACAACCATCACGTGATTTGGTTTTTCTTTGTATTTCTTTGCTAATTTCGCTGCCATTGCGCAACCTCCAGTTCCACCTCCAAGTACCAAAATTTTACACCTTTATATTGCAATGAATTAATAAAATTGAATAATAAAACAATTTTAATAATTCGAAATTTCCGTTTTTAACAAAATAAAGCAATTATTACAATTTTTGCAAAATGAAAACACGAATTAAATAAAAAATTAATACAAATTTTTATACTTTTAAATTATTGAAAAAAACATTAATTTTTTTTTTGAAATAGATAAATTAAACTTACGAATGATGAGCATATCTGACATTGTAAAGATTTGCTATCCTTAAAGTTGATTTTATACTTGTGTTTCCAATTCCGTACATAATTATTTATTATTTGTTCTGATATCTGAAAATAAAAAAATAATAATAAGAAGAAGAAAATAAGAATTTCAAATATAAATTCGAATGCATTTAATAGGCCATCAAATAAAATGTAATATTGCAATTTAATAATTCAATAATTAAATAAAAAAAACAATTAAAACTTTTTACATCAATTTTATTTAATTTTCATTATTAATGATTATTAGTTTAGATATAAAAAAGTATCGAAATACTTAATTAAAATAAGAATTAAAATAAGAATTTCAAATATAAATTCAAATAAATTTAATAGGACATCAAATAAAATGTAATATTGCAATTAAATAATTCAATAATGAAATAAAAAAACAATTAAAACTTTTTACATTAATTATAATTATTTAATTTTAATTATTAATGATTATTAGTTTAAATATAAAAAAGGATCGAAATATATATTTTTTTAAATAGATTAACACTTGGTTATTATAATTTTTATATATTAAATATTATAATTTCCTAATGGAAACTTGGTTATTATAAATAACACTTGGTTATTATAATTTTTATATATTAAATATTATAATTTCCTAATGGAAACTTATTTTGCAGTAAAAGTTGAAAATAAAGTCTAATTATCTAATGTTATGAAACATGTAACGTCAGTAAACGTCAAATTTTGAGGTTACGTAAGGTTATATTTAAATTTCAAAGATTCCAAACTTAAAATCCGTTTATAATCTAATAAAATATGTTCTAAAAAGAAGCAAACTTACCTCAATAATATATTCTTATCTTTCAAAAGTATAAAAAGCACAAAAAGACTTCAAAACTCTTCAAAAATTTGTTACAAAATCCCCGGTGTAATTTTTGTTCGAAGCCGGAAAAAACTCAGTAGAAGAAGAAATAAACAATTTGTAAAAATTTAAAACACTTTCTTTTTTAATTTTAAATTGTAAACACTTGTTTCAAACGCATTTAACAAAATAATAATAAAACCACAATGACCACAATTGACATTAATGATTAAGGGTATGTGATACATAATGACGTCATGAATTACCCATCGATTTTTTATTTACATTCAGCGGGTTTATTAAGAGAGAAATGCAAATATAATGCTGAAATTTTGGAAAATAATAAAGAATATATTTAGGCATCGATTTCTGGTACGTTTCAGTTTTTATTTTGAAAAAAAAAATTTTCAAAAATAATTTGTTTCCAAAATAAAAATTGAAACGCACCAAAGATCGATTCCTTGATATATTGTTTATTATTTCCTCAAATTTCAACATTATATTTGCATTTTTTTCTTAATAAACCCGCTGAATATAAATAAAAAATAGGCCGGTAATTCGTTGATTCGTGACATCATTATGTATCAAATACTTTTAAAGATTTCCGAATTCCGACACGAAGTAGGTATTTCCGATTTCAAATCGGTAGATCTTTATCATATTATCAACTTCAATAATCTAAAATTCTATCATTTAAATTTCCCACGCTTTCTAAATATTAAAAAAAATCTCGGTATTTTTTTTGGATTATAAATAATAAATTGTACCTCCAAAATAACTAATTTTAAAATATAAATCTTCGCTAATTAAAACTTCAATTGACTCACTGCTTCTTTTCGAAACCGGAAATGGAACTTTTGTTCCTTCCACTTTGGTTCATGCCACATTTGTGAAAAACTGGTTCAGCGCTGATCAATTTTTTGTTGATAAATTGTTTATCTCGACCAGGAAAATAACCCGAAAATGGTAGGATTTTTCTTTAATATCCAAACTCTAATTTAAGTCATTTTTTACCTGAAAAATGTGTTTTTCGTAGTCGAATTTGGAGTGAAAAGAAATACTTTGAGGTTAAGTTCGCCTCATGTGATGCATTTTCAGAGTTTTTGCAAAAGTTTTGGGAAAAAAGTCGTCTTTTTGTGGGAAAATCTTTAGAATTAAATAAAAATTAGTTTTCCTTCGTGAATCTAAACGTTTTACAGTAAAATTCAGAGTTGAACAAAAATTTTTGAGGTTAGGTTCACAGATGCCAAGCGATTTCGGATTTTTTATTTGGCGGTTTTTTTTTTTTATAGAAAAGGTTTTATAAAGATTTTTTTTTTGTTACAGGCTAGTTTGAAGACTGAAAATCCGGAAAAACCCGGACCCGATGTTGCTCCGGTTCATCGAATCAGAATAACCTTGACTTCCAGAAACGTGAGATCTTTGGAAAAAGGTGAGTTCGATTTACTTTTTATAATATAATTTTTCCTTTTCTAACACTTTTTTTTCTAACTATTACATATTTTAAATACTCTTTTTTTTTGTTAGTCTCAAAAGATTATTTAAGTTTACTTTTTTTCGATCAAAAACACGAAAATTAAGGTTACCCCACTTTATGTCACGAATTACCGACGGAGTATAAAAAATGATCGGCGGTCCTATTTTTGAACAAAGATATCAAGTTAAAACTTAAGAAAATGATAGAAAATATGAACGGGTGCATTTAAAAAAGTTTTAAAACATGACATAAAGTATGTGCCCCATCATATTTTTTACCATTCTCTTCAATTTAAACGCGATATCTTTCTTGGTTTAAAAATAGGACCGCCGAATATTTTTTATACCCTGTTGGTAATTCGTAACATAAAGTATTAATGTTAATAATACTTAATGTTTCCAAATTCAAATGTGTTTGATAAATTGGTAATTATTAATTAAATTTATTATTGTGTCATTAAAGGTCTTTAAATTCAAATTTACCTACGAATTTAAAAGTCTCAAAATTTGGATATGTATTTAAAAAATTGTAATTTACTGTTAACTGCATTTTTACTTAATAAAAATTAATTAATTAATTGTTTTTCAGTTTGTTCCGAGCTGATCAATGGGGCCAAAAAGCAGAAGCTGAAGGTGAAAGGACCGGTTCGACTTCCAACAAAAATCCTAAGGATTACGACACGTAAAACTCCTTGCGGAGAAGGTTCGAAAACTTGGGATCGCTTCCAAATGCGAATTCACAAGAGAGTTATTGATCTTTACTCGCCTTCGGAAATCGTCAAGCAAATCACCAGCATTTCCATCGAACCCGGCGTAGAAGTCGAGGTCACGATCGCCAACGATTAAAGTTTTCAAAGATCTTAATGAAATTTAAAAACTTTCAATAAAATCTCGAAAAAAAAAGAGTATTCACTGTTTCACATTCATTTCTGCCCAAAAAATTAATCAAATTAATTAATTTAATTAAAGTATTTAATTTAAAAAATAATTAACAATTAAACAAACTCCAAAAAAATTAGGAATGTTTCTAATTTGTTTTATTTCAAATTTAGAGAGTTTTTAGAGTTTCGTAGCCTCGGGTAGAAACCCTTATAGTATCGGTCCGTCGTACGACCCAATATGGTCATAGGGCCCAAAACTGACAGGTCCCAAAATTGGCATAGTGCTCAATATGGATATAGGGTCCAAAATCGACTTAGGACTTAAAACTGGCATAGGGTCCAAAATTGGCATAGTACCCAATATGGATATAGGGTTCAAAACTCGCGTAGGACCCAAAATGTACATATGGCCTAAAATTAGCAAAGGACCAAAAATGGACATGGGGCCCAAAATTGACATAGTATTTATTCAAAATTGGCATAGGAAACAAAATTGACATAGGACCCAATATGGACATAGACCTCAAAACTGACATAGTGCCAAATATGGACATATGACTTGAAACTGGCATAGGGCCCAAAATTGATATAGCTCACGGAATTGGCAGAGTACCCAATATGGACATAGGGCCCAAAATTGGCATAGGACTTGAAAATAGCATAGGACCCAAAATTGGCATAGTACCCAAAGTTGGTCCAGGGCCCAAAACTGGCGTAGTACCCAAAACGGACATAGGTTCTAACATTCGCATAGGACTCAAAATTGATAGGATCAAAAATCGGTATAGGGTCCAAAACTGACATAGGACTTAAAACTGGCATAGGGCCCAAAATTGGCATAGTACCTAATATTGGTATAGGGTTCAAAATTCGCGTAGGACCAAAAATAATTGACAGATCAAAAAATGAACATAGGGCCCAAAATTAGCAAAGGACAAAAATGGACATAAGGTCCAAAATTGACATAGTAATTATTCAAAATTGGCATAAGACCCAAAACTGACAGGTCACAGAATTGCCATAGGACCCAAAATTGGCATAGGGCCCAAAACTGACAGGTCCCAAGATTGGGATAGTACCCAATATGAGCATAGGGCTCAAAACTGATATAGGATCAAAAATTGACAGGACTTAAAACTGGCAAAGGGCCCAAAATTGACATAGTACCCAAAGTTGGTTTAGGGCTCAAAAGTGTCACAGGACCAAAAACTGGCATAGTACCCAATATGGACATAGGGTTCAAAACTCGCGTAGGACCCAAAATTAACAGGACAAAAAATGAACATAGGACCCAAAAATAGCAAAGGACCATAAATGTACATAGGGCCCAAAATTGACATAGGATCCAATATTGACATAGGAAACAAAATTGAACTCAATATGGACACGGGACTTAAAACTGATATAGGGCCCAAAATTAACATAGTACCCAAAGTTGGTCTAGGGCTCAAAATTGTCACAGGGCCCAAAACTGGCATAGTACCCAATACGGACATAGGGTCTAACACTCGCGTAGAACCCAAAATTGACAGGACCAAAAATTGGGGCATAAGGCCCAAATCTGGCATAGGGTCCAAAATTGACATAGGACCCAAAATTGGCCCAGGACCAAAAATTGACATAGTACCCAAAATTGGCCTTTTATTATAATTGGCAAACATTGATTCCATGAATTCCATTTGTGATATCTTTATCCTTTTTTAAATTATACCAATATTCCCCTTTAAAATTCGAAAGAAAACTTGTAGTACCTCAAAATAAAAAAAAATTGGAATTTCGGGAATGATAAAAAGTTTCATAATTATTATATAATTCCTGAAAAAAATTCTGTAATACAATATCGAGAACTGTGTCCGTTACAGTCATAAATTGTCGAGTCGTTTCGATTGAAATTAAAATCGGTCTCTATTCCTCTTCGTCCTGAGAAGTGGCTTTCTCGTTTTCATCTTCTTCACCTCCGCTGAAGTCACCCATGCCTTCCACTTCCTCTTCGTTGTCGTCGCCAGCGACTTCAGCATTCTCCATTTCCGCCTTCTCCATTTGACGTTGAAGTTCCGCCTCGTCTGTTGCTGTCACGACCTTCGGCTGGAAAAATTCAATCAATATTTAATTTCCTTTCAGGTCAATCAGTTAACGTAACTGCAGTTTGCAGCGATTAAAAAAAACGAAGCATCGAAAACACGATTTGGAAAAAAACAAGCGAGACGGAAAATGGTCAATCTCAATGAGAGAAAGTATTTCTGAAAGTTTCGTCCTTCTAGATCCTTCGGAACTCACCCCTTTACCACCCATAATACTTAAAAAATTCCTGGAAACTACCCAAAATACGAGACCACGAATTTTTCGATTCAAAGTAGTTTCAATTGGTAAGAAGAATACCATAAAATTTTCAGCCCCCTAAACGCATGACATAAAATTGTCATCCCCTTAAAACTTTCAGACCTCATCCCTTTCCCAACCTTAATACTTAAAAAATTCCTGGAAACTACCTAAAATACGAGACCACGAATTTTTCGATGCAAAGTAGTTTCAATTGACAAGAAGAACGCCATATAAAATTTTCAGACCCTTAAACGCATTAGATCTTACCACTTTTCCACCTCTAATACACTTGAGCTCCGATTTCTGTAGTACCGACATAATGCTTCCAGGAATTTGTTTATGGGTGAGAGGTCCAAGAGGACGAGAAAGCTGAGCTCGGAGCTCAGCGGAGTGTGCAAGTACCGTAGCAACAAAGAGCGCAGTAGAATTCCGTTGGTTCCCATCAGTTCGTTTTCATTGTTTTGGTTATGTGTTAT
>JBAGKK010205721.1:3662-22338 GCA_037177015.1 Euceroptres primus | reverse complement strand
TTTTTCACAACCTTAATAATCAATATTTTCAATAATATTGATTGGACCAGTAGACAGACAAAATTAACATCTAAATTGATAAATAAATAGTAATTGTAGATATTGATAAAGAATATTAACTTTTTTAATTATTAATTAATATTGCTATTGTAAATAGTCGCGGGACGTGACACAATTGAGAATTTATTTATAGAAATGTTTGTAGCAATGACAATTGATACTTTATGCAAACTTTCTGTTACTATTAATGTTACAATGTTACAATTAATGTCAAAAAATATTTTTTCATATGATAAAATGGCACACTTAAAAATTTATTTATAATAATTAAGTTAAATATTAACTGAATTATTTATGTTCTGTGAGTTCAGTTGCAATAATTTTGGCCAATAATAGTGAGTTCATTTCGAAATTTTTTTAAAAATAAAAATTCATAATGCTAAAACGAACCATTTTGATATTTTGTTTTGTTTATACGTTATTGTATTAAAGCTATTTTTTCAAAGAAATTTTTTCAAAGATAAAAATTCATAACGCTAAAACGAACCATTTTGTTACTTTGTTTTGTTTATAGATTATTGTATCAAAGCTATTAAAAAAACTATATTCAGGTTTAAAAATACCATTCCTTATTTATTTTCAAATTGGCGTATATTTTATACAAAAATGCAAGAAATACTCAATAAAAGTAATGTATTTAGATTTTTAAAATAAATTTTCACAAGGACATCTGCGTTTGTGTAATTAAAAAAAAAAACATATCAAATAAAAAGAGTCCGAACACTCAGGTGCTATAAATTCCAGAAAAATTTTCAGTTATTTTATATGAAAAGAATTATTTAAATTGAGTAAAAATATTCCAGGCTTATCGATTTCTTTTCTTAAAATAAATACCTAGCAAAATAAATTAATAAAAACAACTACGCCAAGTTATTTATTTAAGTTGAAGGTAATTAAATTTGTGAAATAACAAAATAATATAAATACTATAACAGTGGAAAATTATTTACATATCAGTATTTTATTATTTTTTATTTATTTATTTTTTAAAAATGTTTTAAAAAAATTTATTATTGCATTAATCATTAAACTATTCAATAAATGTCAACTTGTATTTTATAAATAATTTAATTGATACAGTAGAGAAGGAAAAAAAGTTACCAGAAAATTGTGAAGCTAGAAAATTACTTTTTTCTTCGAAACGAATATGTATAAAACGTCAGGGAGATAAAAGCTAAAAATATCATATGCACTTTATTTGTCATTTTTTTACATTTAACTCAACATATCTTTTTTTATTACTTGAAACGGTGTATGAAACGACTGCTAAAAATCTGTGCGCACGTGTTTTTTTTTTATTATTGTGAAAATAGTGTGGAAAATTGTCTTTTGGGAAGACAAACCGAGAAAATAAAAAATTTTAAAATGGTTATTTTTGGTATTGAATAATAATATAAAAATTATGAATTAAAAAAATGAGTTCAATTTAAAATTTTTTGAAATTGTGCAAAAACACGTTTTTTGAAGGATTTTGTTAATTGATATTTAATTGAAAAAAAAGCCTGAAAAAATTTTTTTCGGGGTCTTTTTATTTTGATTGAAGTTGAGGTAACTTCATACGCGATATGTTCAATTTTTTTCAAACAAACAAATCCGCAAATAAGAAAATGAAAGAAAACTTGTTTTTTGCACAATTTCAAACAAATTTTAACTCGAATGTTTCTGAAAGGTTCATGGAGGTTTCTGAAAGATTCCAAAAAATTACAGAACATTCTAAGTAATTCTAGATAATTCCCAAAGTCTCTAACAGGTTCTAGAACAATTGTGAAAGGTTCTAAAAGGTGCAGTGAGGTTCTGAAATTTTCCGAAAAGTTATATAAGATTACAGAAGTGTTTAAACATCTCTGAGGGAAGTTAAAAATCTGGGAATGGTTCTAAAAGGTTCTAAAAGGTGCTAAAAGAAAAGGTGCTATAAGGTTCCGAGGTTTTCCGGAACAGGGAGGTTCCGAAGTTGTCCGAAATGTTCTAGAAGATTACAGAAGTGTTTAAACATCTCTGAGAGGAGTTAGAAATCTGGCAATCGTTCTAGAAGATTCTGAAATACTTCTGAAAGTTTCTTGGAGGTTCTGAAAGACTCCAAAAAGTTCTAGAACATTCTAAGTAATTCTAAATAATTCCCAAAGTTACTGATAGATTCTAGATGAAATTATGAAAGGTTCTAAAAGGTGCAGGGAGGTTCTGAAATTTTCCGAAAAAATATAGAAGATTACAGAAGTGTTTAAACATCTCTAAGGGATGTTTAAGGGAAGTTAAAAATCTGGGAATGGTTCTAGAAGGTTCTAAAAGGTGCTAAAAGAAAACATGCTATAAAGCTCCGAGGTTTTCCGGAACAGGGAGGTTCCGAAGTTTTCCGAAATGTTCTAGAAGTGTACAGAAGTGTTTAAACATCTCTGAGAGGAGTTAGAAATCTGGCAATCGTTCTAGAAGATTCTGGAATACTTCTGAAAGTTTCTTAGAGGTTCTGAAAGACTACAAAAAGTTCTAGAACATTCTAAATAATTCTAAATAATTCCCAAAGTTACTGACAGGTTCTAGATGAAATTATGAAAGGTTCTAAAAGGTGCAGGGAGGTTCTGAAATTTTCCGAAAAATTATAGAAGATTACAGAAGTGTTTAAACATCTCTAAGGGATGTTTAAGGGAAGTTAAAAATCTGGAAATGGTTCTAGAAGGTTCTAAAAGGTGCTAAAAGAGAACGTGCTATAAAGCTCCGAGGTTTTCCGGAACAGGGAGGTTCCGAAGTTTTCCGAAATGTTTTAGAAGTGTACAGAAGTGTTTAAACATCTCTGAGAGGAGTTAGAAATCTGGCAATCGTTCTAGAAGATTCTGGAATACTTCTGAAAGTTTCACGGAGGTTCTGAAAGACTCCAAAAAGTTCTAGAACATTCTAAGTAATTCTAGATCATTCTCAAAGACTCTAGAAGGTTCTATAACAGTTATGAAAGGTTCTGAAAGGTGCAGGGAGGTTCTGAAATTTTCCGAAAAGTTATAGAAAATTACAGAAGTGTTTAAACATCTCTGAGGGGAGTTAGACATCTGGGAATGGCTCTAGAAGGTTCTAAAAGGTGCTAAGAGGTGCAGGAACGTTCTGAAATTTACCAAAAAGTTCTAGAATATTTCAGAAGTATTTAAAAATCTCTGAGAAGAGTTAGAAATCTGGGAATGGTTCTAGAAGATTCTGGAATACTTTTGAAACTTTCTTGGAGGTTCTGAAAGACTCCAAAAAGTTTTAAAACATTCTAAGTAATTCTAGATCATTCTAAAAGGCTCTAGAAGGTTCCAGAACAGTTATGAAAGGTTCTAAAAGGTGCAATGAGGCTCTAAAACTTTCTGAAAAGTTTTAGAAGTTTACAGAAGTGTTTAAATATCTCCAAGAGGATATCTGGAAAAGATTCCAGAAGGTGTTGGAAGTTACTAGAAGGTTCCGAAAGATTCTAAAAGGTTCCAAAAGATTCTAAAAGGTTCCGAAAGATTCTAGATGGTTCTAGAATATTCAAAAAAATTTTAAAACTTCTTGAAATATTCTAGACGGTTTTTAAAGATTATAGAACATTCTGGAATGTTCTAGAACCTGCAATCACGTTCCCAAATCACATTAATTGTCTTTTTATTTGAATTTTCTTTTCTCTCTCGATTAGCACACTACTGCAAGTCTCTTCCTGAGCCGATAACCATTCGAACTGGAACGAAACGCAGAATGGTAAGCAGTAAGAGTAAGATATGGAAGGCTGACCAGAGCTCGAGGTTATTTACGGCCTCTACAGTGCACTTTTTGCGATTTAGCTGCGACGATAAAACTCGTGTCGCTTATGCCACTCTCGTTTCAAGCCAAATTCCCAGGGACGTCGCAGGCTTGGTGATAACGCGACGAATACATCAACCCTTAGATTAAAACATCCCTCCGCCCCTTATATTCGCCCGTTGTTCGTAGATTAAAACGTCACGCTATCGGTCAAAGCAGAGAGAGAGAGAGAGAGAGTGGACTATGGAATGAGGAGAAAGAGAGGGAAACGATGTCGATGTTCCGATGAAGTAATTTAGAAAGACACGAGCCCTGAAAATTGCGACTGGACTATAAAACTCGAGTCTTTTGTCCCCTTGGTATCAAAAAAAAATTTTCATTTCGCGCAAAGGAAATACGAATTTCCCTTTGAAGGGAAAATTGCTTCTCGAAGCTCGGAGAAAATTTTCAGTGGTGTCTTTTCCTGTAAGAAAAATTGAGATGAGTACAAATAAAAATTCAGATTCATGATTGAGGTGAATTGTATGCCCGGGAGTAGGTAATGTCTCTGAGGATTTCTGTGCGTTTGAAAAATTCTCAGAATGTTCTGTAACTTCTCAGCATGTTATAGGTCCTTCTGAAAACTTTTAGAATTTCTGGCAGAGCTTGCTAAAGACTTTGTAGATACTAGCAGAAAGTTGTACAATTTTTCAGAGCCTTTCTCAAATATTGAAAAACTGCCCAAAATTTTTAGGGCTGGGAAATATAGTCGGAGACTTTGAAAGTTTGTAGAAGCTTGTAGAAATATCTAGAATGTTGTAGAAAAATTTCGAAGGTTCTAAAAGTATCTGGGAAGTTTTTGCAGAATCTGGAACGTTTTCAAAGAACTTATAAGGTTCTGAAAGCATCTGGGAAGTTCGACAAGAATCTAAAAGGTTATAGAGGAATCTGGAAGGTCAAAGAAAAATCTGGAAAATTCTAGAAGAATCTTGAAGGTTCTTAAAGTGTTTGAGAAGTTCTAATAGAATGTTAGAAAAATCTCGAAAGTTTTGAAAACATCTGGGAGGTTCAAAAAGTATCTGGGAGTTTCGATAAGAACATAGAAGGACCTAGAAGGACATTTAAGATCCCAACAGGTTTTAGAAGAAGCTATAAGGTTCCAGAACATTCTGGAGAAACTCAGAATGTTCTGAGTTCTGAGTTCCAGAACCTCTTCCAGAAGGTTCTGGAAGAACTTAGAAGGGTATGGGAGAACTCAGAAGGTTCTGGAAGAACTCAGGAGGTTCTGGAAGAACTCGGAATGTTCTTAAAGAACTCGGAAGGTTCTGGAAGAACTCAGAAGGTTTTGGAAGATCTCAGAAGGTTCTGGAAGAACCCAGAAGGTTCTGGAAGAACTCGTAAGGTTCTGGAAGAACTCATAAGGTTCTGGAAGAACCTAAAAATTTCTAGAAGAATATAGAACCTTCTTGGAGTAAACTAGGATGTCCTAGAATAACGTAGAAGGTTCTACAAGAACCTAAAAGGTCTCAGAAGATTCTAAAACGAAGTGGAAGATCCTGAAAGAACCTAGAAGGTCCAAGAAGATCCCAGAACCTTATTGAAGAATCTAGAAGGTTCCAGAGTAACCTAGGGAGTCCTATTAGAGCCTACAAGGTTCCCGAAGATCTTAAAAGGACCTACAAGAACGTAGAACCTCTTTAAAGAACCTGTAAGGTCCTAGAATAACATATAAGGTCCTACAAGAACACACAATGATCTCTAGGTTTCTAGACGAAACTAAACGATTCCAGAATGTCCTAGGAGAGCCTAGAATCTTTTCGAAGAATCTAGAAGGTTCCAAAATAACCTAGGGAGTCCTAATAGAACCTACTTGGTTACCGAAGGTCCAAGAAGAACGAAGAACCTCATTAAAGATCCTTATAGATCCTGGAATAACCTATAAAGTCTTACAAAAACCCACTATGACCCAACGGTTCTAGAAGAACCTACACGATCCCAGATGGTCCCAGGAGAATCTAGAATTTTCTCGAAGAATCTGGAAGG
The DNA here is from genome assembly GCA_037177015.1 of Euceroptres primus. Taxonomy (NCBI): domain Eukaryota; kingdom Metazoa; phylum Arthropoda; class Insecta; order Hymenoptera; family Figitidae; genus Euceroptres; species Euceroptres primus. The sequence continues at coordinate 16,515 of JBAGKK010205721.1, read as the reverse complement.
TCCAAAAATAATCTAGGGAGTTTTAATAGAACCTACTTGGTTACCGAAAGTCTTAGAAGAACGGAGAACCTCATTAAAGATCATTATAGGTCCTGGAATAACCTATAAGGTCCTACAAAAACTCACTACGTCTCAACGGTTCTAGAAGAACCTACACGATCTCAGGTGGTCCTAGGAGAATCTAGAATCTTTTTGAAAAATCTAGAAGATCCTAGAATAATCTAGGGAGTCTCCTAGAACTTAAAAGGCTCCAGAAGGTCCTAGAAGAACAGATAACCTCCTTAAAGAACCTGTAAGGTCCTAGAATAACTTATAATATGCTACATGCATCCAGAAGGTTTCTAAAGGTTCTGGAAGAACCTACACGATTAGCTGATATTAAATTTTGTGTCGACCAGTTGAGAAAATTAATTAAAAGATGTTATGTTTCTTGGATATACCAAGAAACGTAACATCTCTTAATTAATTGAACCTACACGATCCCAGAAGGTCCTAGGAGAGTCTAGAATCTTTTCGAAGAATCTAGAAGGTCCTAGAATAATATAGGGAGTCCTAATAGAACCTAAAAGGTTCCCGAAGGTCCTAGAAAAACGGATAACTTCCTTAAAGAACCTACAAGGTCCTGGAATAACCTATAAGGTCCTACAAAAACTCACTACGTCTCAACGGTTCTAGAAGAACCTACACGATCCCAGAAGGCCCAAGGAGAATCTAGAATCTTTTTGAAAAATCTAGAAGATCCTAGAATAATCTAGGGAGTCTGCTAGAACTTAAAAGGCCCCAGAAAGTCCTAGAAGAACAGATAACCTCCTTAAAGAACCTGTAAGGTCCTAGAATAACTTATAAAATGCTACATGCATCCAGAAGGTTTCTAAAGGTTCTGGAAGAATCTACATGATCTCAGAAGATCCTAGGAGAACCTAGAACCTTCTTTAAAAATCTAGAAGGGTCTAGAAAACCTAGGGAGTCCTAATAGAACCTAATTGGTTCTCGAAGGTCCTTGAAGAAAAGAGAACCTTCTTAAAGAACCTTAAAGAATTTCTTTAAGGTCCTGAAATAACACGTAAGATCCTACAAAAACCCACGACGAACCCAAAGGTTCTAGAAGAACCTACACGATCCTAGAAGGTCCTAAGAGAATCTAGAATCTTCTTGAAAAATTTAAAAGGTCCTAGAATAACCTAGGGAGTCCTACTAGAACCTAAAAGGCTCCCGAAGGTCTTAGAAGAACAGATAACCTCCTTAAAGAACTTGTAAGGTCCTAGAATAACCTATAAAGTCCTACATGCATCCAAAAGGTTTCTAAAGGTTCTGGAAGAACCTACACGATTAGCTGATGTTAAATTTTGTTTCGACCAGGTGAGAAAATTAATTAAAAGATGTTATGTTTCTTGGATATACCAGGAAACGTAACATCTCTTAATTAATTGAACCTACACGATCCCAGAAGGTCCTAGGAGAGTCTAGAATCTTCTCGAAGAATCAAGAAGGTCCTAGAATAATATAGGGAGTTCTAATAGAACCTAAAAGGTTCTCGAAGGTCCTAGAAGAATGGATAACTTCCTTAAAGAACATACAAGGTCCTGGAATAACCTATAAGGTCCTACAAAAACTCACTACGTCTCAACGGTTCTAGAAGAACCTACACGATCCCAGATGGTCCTAGGAGAATCTAGAATCTTTTTGAAAAATCTATAAGATCCTAGAATAACCTAGGGAGTCCTACTAGAACCTAAAAGGCTCCAGAAGGTTCTAGAAGAACAGATAACCTCCTTAAAGAACCTGTAAGGACCTAGAATAACCTATAAAGTCCTACATGCATCCACATGGTTTCTAAAGGTTCTAGAAGAACCTACGCGATCCCAGAAGGTCCTAGGAGAACATAGAACTTTCTTCCAAGAATCTAGAAGGTTCTAGAGTAACCTAGGGAATTCTATTAGAACTAGAAAGTTCCCGAAGGTCCTAGAATAACCTTGGAGAACGGAAAACATACTTAAAGAACCTTTAAGGTCCTAGAATAACCTACAAGGTCCTTCATGAACACACAAGATTCCTGAAGGTTCTGGAAGAACCCACACGAGCCCAGAAGGTCCTAGGAGAACCCAGAACGTTCTTGAAGAACCTAGAAAGATTCAGAAGAACCTAGATGGTTCTATAAGTACTTCCTGACTTTATTATTGCTTTTCAACCTAAATTTTTTTCCTTGTATCGAGATTGCTCAGAGCAGACAACGAGCTACGAAATAAAATAAAACGAATAACCAAAAGATTTCTTGCCATTCGACAGAAACGAGATTCGTATCCAGATATCCGGATATTTCTGATGAAGGTGACAAAATCCCTTTTGACGTCACTGAGCCCGGTTGGACGTGTGCCGTTCGTTGATAACAGCTTTTGTCGACAATTCGACTCCATACGACACGTAAACCGACTTACGGTCTGATGCCTCTTGTTTTCCTGACTTATTCTTGTCTTCGATTTTTTTCGAAATCAACTTTTTTGTTTCCAAAAAAAGGGTTATCATTTCTTAAATGCGGAAAACACTCCGGATCTTTCGAGAGAAACGGATAATTATTGTGTGTTTATTTTCGAATGGAAAAATATTCTTTAAAATGAAATATAATTTATAATTTATGTAAACATAAAACTGAACACCATTATAGTTATATTAGTATGACTATAATACGGTAATGATATCCTCAATGATTTTCATATTTGGAATTTTTCTCAACTCGGATATAAATAATCTCTAAATCTAAATTATGTGGCGAGAATTGTGGAATTTGTAGAATGAAACGTGATGCTTTGTGAGCGTGTCAGTACGTATTGTGGTAGTCTCATGGGAGGGTGGAATAGAGGGAAACGAACCAACGAGATTCCCTGAAATTACGTATTTACGAGACGAAAGTCCGAGGGTCCGAAATGTCGTTTAATGCCAAATCCCAACACTGCAGGCGAGTAAAATAAAAATAATAACAAAAAAAGAATCCGAGAATTTGTTCCGCACGATCTATTCGATTCATTCTTTTTCACGCTTAAAGTGATTCTTATCGTACATTATTACTGGTATTCTTTCCAGTTTTTTCCAAAATAATATAATTATTTAGTAGAAAAAATTGTACTCACGGGCGTCCATTCTGATTTGACGTTTAGTCTTTTAATAGATGACAGAAACTTACCTGAAAAAAAAGAAAATCAATAATTATTTCCAGTTAATTAATTAAAGATTTGGATTTATTAGAACTAAGATTATTATTTTTAAAGACCATAGAAAATTTTTGAACCTCTTGTAAATTCTGAGAATAGGGGAAAACTTCGCAGGAAGTTTAATAAGCCTCGGAACTGCCCAAGAAATTTCAGAAGCCTACAGAACCTCCCAGAAATTTGTAGAACCTAACAAGAATTTATAGAACCCTCAACAACGTTTTCGAGAGAAAAAAATAAGTTCTAGAAGCTTGGAGAACCTATAAGAATATTCTAGAACCTTTTAAGGTTCTAGAATATTCTAGAATTTAACTTTTCAAAGAATTTAAGAGACGTCCAGAAAGTTTCAATAGATTTCTGGAAATCTAGAACCTTCCAGAAATTTCTATAACCTTCAAAAAAGTGTTATAGATATCCTGAAAGTTTTAGAAATTCTTTTCTGATCATTCCAAAATATTTTAGAACCTCCCAGAAACTGTTAGAACCATCCGCAAACTATTATAAATTCTTAGACTCTAAGACTTAGAGCCTCTCAAAAAGCTTTGGAGACATCTGAAAAGATTCTTATAGTTTCTGGGAAGCGTTAAAATATTTTAAAATGTCTTCCAAAGATTCTGAAAAATTCCAGAAGCTTCTGCAATTTTTTATAACCATCTAAAAAGGTTCTAAAGAATTCTAGAAGCTTCTGTAAGGTTCCAGTAAGTTTTAAAAGATTCTAGACGATTCTGGAAGGTTCTAGATGTCTTGAAAATTTCAAAAAACTCTGGAATGTAAACTCTATAACATATAAACTTTATAACATAAACTTTATAACACATAACATTCAAACTTTATAACATAGCCCTCACAATTTCGAAAATGTTTTAAATATTTCTGGAGGCTTCTGGAAACTTCCAGAAGTTTACAAACATCCTTAGAATATTCTAGAATGCTACAGAACCTTTATTGTGGACAGTTCAAAGTGGTACATTTGAATTAATAATTATCAAAACTAAAAAATTTTCTTGTCAATCGAAGCAGAAACTGCCCTAATTTTCTAGAATATTTTCATAATAAAATATTTGAAAATTATTCCTGACTCTTATTCATTAATTAAAGTTATTGCCTGCGGTCTAGTTTGACCCAGATTCCAAATTCCGAGAATTAAATTCGACTCAGGAGTGGTGTCGATATATTTTTTCGATGCATAAACATTTCTCCGTTTATTTCAACAAATCCAATTTCGATTGGAAATCGGCGTACGGTTTCAATGCAAAATAACATACGGTGGCGTGTGTTTGCATAACGAGAATTGATCGCTCGTCCTTTAACTGTAAAATATGCACGTGACTATCCCGATTCACCGGCCTGGTGCCACCACAGTTTAACTCAACCACGTGGCATGGGTTCGAGATTCTGTACAGAGAGGAAAATGGAATTTGGGTCAGTTTAAATCATGAAATCATTGTTGAACGTTCTTTTCAAGTGTATAACTTGAATTCGACGGAAATTAGCATTATTCGTTTGCCCTTTTTGCACGACAAATTCGATGGCCATTTGTTGACCATTAACAATCGTTTATATCGAATTCATTCCACGATCAGAAATCGAGAATATACATCAGTACAAATTTGAAATTTATAGATTATAAAGTTAAGGGAAATTGAGATATTACATTAGCAGCTTCGATAAAAATTTTTGGAAGCTTCAAACAAATTTTAGAAGCTTCAGAAAGTTTTAAAAATATCTGGGAGGTTCCAGAAGAATTTGGAAGCTTCTCGAAATACCTGGCGGGTTTTAAAAGACATTAGGTGGGTTCTAAAAATATCTGAAAGGTTCTAGAAGTATCAAAAAGGTTCTACAAAAGAATGTAGAAGTACTTGATGGGTTCTAGAATTTTCTGGAAGGTTCTAGACGTACATAGAAGTTTCGAAAAGTACCTAATATGTTCTAGAAGTATCTAATAGGCTTTAGATTACCTGGCAGATTATAAAAGTAAGCGTTGGGTTCTAGAAGTATCTCAAAGGTCCTAGAAGCACTTAATAGCTTCCAAAAGTATCTCGGTGGTTTTAAAAGTGTCTGTAAAACTCTGGATAAGCTTCAGAAAGTACTAATAATATCTGGGAGGTTCCAGAAGAATCTGGTAGCTTCTCGAAATACCTGGCGGGTTCTAGAAGATACTCGATGGGTTCTAAAAATATCTGTAAGTTTCTAAAAGTATCAAAAAGGTTCTAGACGTATCCAAAAGGTTGTAGAAGTACCTGGTGGGTTCTAGAATTTCCTGGTAGGTTTTAAACATACGTAGAAGATTCGAAAAAGTACTTAATAGGTTCTAGATTACCTGGCAGATTATAAAAGTACGTGGTGGTTTCTAGAAGTAACTCAAAGGTCCTAGAAGCACTTAATGGGTGTCAAAAGTATCTCGGTCGTTTCAGACCTGGCTGTAAAATTCTAGATAAGCTTAAGAAAGTACTAAAAATATCTAAAAGGTTCTAGAAGAATCGGGAAAGTTCTATAAATACCTAATGGGTTCTAGAAGAAACTCAATGTGTTCTAAAATTATCTGGAATGTTCTAAAAGTATATAAAAGGTTCTAGACGTATCCAGAAGGTTGCGTAAGTATCTGGAGGATTCTGCAATTGTCTGGAAGGTTCTAGACTATGTCGAAGTATCAAAAAGTATCTGATGGGTTCTAGAAGTACTTAGTACTCTAGATTACCTGGTAGATTTTAGAAATAAATGGCAGATTCTAAAAAAACTCGGTGGGATCTAGAAGTATCTAAAAGGTTCTAGAAATTTCTGAAAGTTTCTAGGTTTCTGGAAGGTTCTAAATGTTTCTGGAAGGATCTATACATATCTAGAAGGTTATAAAAGTACATGATGGGTTCTAAAATTGTTTAGAAGACTCCACATGTGTCTGGAAAGTTCTGGGTGTATTTATAGAAGTTTCCAAAAGCACCTGGTTGATCCTAAATTACCTTATGGATTATAAAAGTAAGCGGTGTGTTCTAGAAGTATCTCAAAGGTCTTAGAAGCACTTAATAGGTCTCAAAATCATCTGAATGGTTCCAGAAGTGTCTTGAAAACTCTAGAGAATCCTGGAACATTCTCAAAGTGTCTGAAAGGTTCTAAAAGAACCTGATAGGTACTACAAGTATCAGAAAGGTTCTAGAAATACCTAGTGGGTGCTATAAATACCTAGGGGGTACTACAAATACCTAGTGGATGCTATAAATACCTACCGGGTGCTAGAAATACCTGGTGGATGCTATAAATACTTAGTGGGTCCTAGGTTACTTTTTATGGATTATAAAAGTCAGCGATGAGTTCTAGAAGTATCTTAAAGGTCCTAGAAGCACTTAATAGATCTCAAAAGTATATGAATGGTTGCAGAAGTATCTGAAAGGTTCTAAAAGAACCTGATAGGTACTACAAGTATCAGTAAGATACTATAAATACCTAGTGGGTTCTAGATTACCTTATGGATTATAAAAGTAAGCGGTGGGCTCTAGAAGTATCTTAAAGGTCCTAGAAGCACTTAATAGGTCCCAAAACTATTTCCGTGGTTGCAGAAGCGGCTGTAAAATTCTAGATAAGCTTTAGAAAGTACTACAAATATTCAGGAATTTTTAGAAGAATCTGAAAGGTTCTAGAAATACCTGGCGGGTTCTAGAAGAAACTCAAAGTGTTCTAAAATTATCTGGAAGATTCTAGAAGTGTATAGAAGTTTCTAAATGTATCCAAAAGGTTCTAAAAGTACCTGGTGGGTTCTACACTTAGTGTCTGGAAGTTTCTAGACGTGTGCGGAAGTTTCGAAAAGTACCTGATGGATTATTGAAGTACCTAGCAGGTTCTTGATTACCTGTTAGATTTTAGAAATGACTGGCAGGTTCTAAGTAAAATATAACCCCACCGAGTTCTAAAAAGAACTCGGTGGGATCTAGAAGCATCTCAAATGTTGTATAAGTACTAGATAGGTTCCACAAGTATCTAAAAGGTTCCAGAAGTTTCTAAAAGGTTCTAGAAGTTTCTGAAAGGTTCCAGAAGTTTCTGAAAGGTTTGAGACATATATAGAAGGTTACAGAAGTACTTGCTGGGTTCTGGAATTGTCGAGAAGGCTCCACAAGTGTCTGGAAAGTTCTGTATGTATCTACAGAAGTTTCCAAAAGCACCTAGTAGGTTCTAGATTACCTTATGAATTATAAAAGTAAGTGGTAGGTTCTAGAAATATCTCAGTGTTCTTAGAAGCACTTAAAGGTCTCAAAAGTGTCTGAATGGTTCCAAAAGGATCTGGAAAAATCAAGAGAATCCTGGAATACTCTGAAAATGTTTGGAAGGTCCTGCAAGAACCTAACAGGTACTACAAGTATCAGTAAGGTTCTAGAAATACCTAGAGCGTGCTAGAAATACCTAGTGGGTGCTAGAAATACCTAATGGGGCTGTTATAATTAAGGATAGGGTTTTAGGTAGGTTTTAGAAGTACTTGATAGATTTTAAAAGAACTCCGTGGTTTATATAACTTTTCCAAAGGTTCTTGAAGTTCTCGATAGGTTCTACAACTATCTAGAAGGTTCTAAAACTATCTGGAAAATTCTAGAAGTTTCTGAAAAGCTTAAGATCTACCTAGAAGATTATAGAAGTATCCGGTGGGTTCTAGAACTGCCTGGAAGGTTCCACAAGTGTCTGGAAAGTTCTAGGCGTATATAGAAGTTTCGAAAAGTACTTGATGGGTTCTAAAAGTATCTGGAAGGTTTCGGAAGTAACCGAAAAGTTCTAGACTTATCTAAAAGGCCATAGAAGAACCTGGTGGGGTCTAGAATTGTCTCAAAGGTTCTAAATGTCCTAATAGGTTCTAGAAGTACCTAGAAGTATCTAAAAGTGTCTAGAAGGTTGTGAAAGTAACTAAGAGGTGTTACAATCCACCATAAGGTAGGGTTCTGGAAAATTTTATACGTTCTCCTTTAATCTGATATATATCATTCCAAGAAATCTCAACATCCATCATAAAGTCTTCTACCCTCTAATAAAATCGATAAAACCATTGAATAAATACAGATCCGTTTCTTCGTAAGGGAGAACGTCTCGGTGACTCGTTAGTTACCACTTGAAGTACCTAGTGAATCTTCGATAAGAACGGGTGGGTCGGTGGTGGAGGTTATCTCGGGGCAATAAACTCGGATGGAACAACATCGGGGTGAGAAACTGTGGACTAACCCTTGGTTCAAGAAATGATTATGAGGGGGGGGGGTGGTTAGAATTGGTCCATGCTTGGGTGACGGGAGTGCAAAAGAGGAGAGTTATAATCCAAACTCTATAAGTTTATATATAGACTATTTTGCTGTAAGCAGACTATATAGAGACTGTGCTGGGAAGGACATAGAAATTGGTGTGAAACTCGACAATTGTTCACACCAGCAAAGTCACGGTTTGTGCCCTCCGGCTTCGATGGAGGGATCCAGTGAGTTGGATTTATCGGAAGACGTTATTACTGTAGAGGGCAAAGGACTTCGGGTCAGAGGTTGGTGCCAAGTTGTTGAAGCGAGCCGAACTCAAACGCGTCAAAGACGGACCCGTCTCAACCACTTAGCCAGTACTTTGGATTAACCGGAAGTTACGTCGAAGATCGGACCCCGGGTCGCCAAAGAGGTTATAATTAAATGCGAATGGATTGGAGGATCAGTTAAGCAATTAACTTCATTGTAATCACTAGACCTCCAATCTATTATAAATTGCATTTAAAAAATCCGATTGCTTAAAAAAACCATAACTAAGAAACACCTTGAATCAATAAAAAAAATTAAAAAAATAATATATACAGGTCATTCTAAAGTTTTTCTTTTTAAATCAGCTGCGCGACCATGACAGCACTTTAGCTGGCAATTTTTTTCCTAATAGTAGGTGCCCAAAAGCCGCCAAAAAGGAAGTATTAGATTTTTCGATTCAAAACTTTCTGAGAATTTTTTTTTGGAAATTTGAGTTTTTAGTGAATTTTGCGTTTCTTTTCAAACCTGCATAAAAAATTTAATACATAACCGATTTTAATGTTAAATGGCCGAATTAATTCGTTTCAGAAATTAGTTTTAGGAAAAATATTTACCTTGCAGGCATTTCTAAAACAGCAAGCTAGGGCCTTTTTCAAAATTGTCTATAAATTCAGTAAATTTCACAAAAATTCAAAGAGCTGCCAATTTCTAATTTTCAGGTTAAGTGATCTCGATTTTGCATGAAATTATAAGGTATGTTATACTTAATGAAAATTTCATGGAAATAATTCTAGTGAAGCCATTGGTTATCTCTGATATGAATAATTATATGGCTAAAAAAGCTATTTTTGATCAAATTTGCCATTTTCACATCGACTTAAGAGTTATAGTCCTAACTTTATATATGACTATTATATGTAAATTTATACATTTAATTTTTTACAAAAAAAGCCTCAGAGGCTTTTCTGTGTATTTTAATTTCTGAGGTACAGTGCATTTTTGAAGTGACCTCTATTTTCGCGGTTTTTATGATTTATTTCGAAAAATATTGCTTTTACAGAAAAATATTTTGAAAAGAAATTGTGTTTTATAAAAATACCACTTTTTTGTGAACAACATTTTTTGGAGAATCATTATTTTTCGATAAAAACAGCCACAAATAAAAATCATCCTGACTTTCCATAATTTTGACCAGAAAACGAACTATGCCTTGGAAAGAATATATTTCAGAGAAAAATATTGTAATAGAAAATGTAGATTTCAGTAAATTACCGATTTTTTCTGGAAAGCATTTTTTTATGTGGTCGATAGTTTAAGAGTGACACTAATTTTTACGATGAAAAAAAATTTCCTTGCAGTTTCTCTCATTTATCGCGAAATGCACTTGCATTTATCATAATGCACTTTTATGACAGGCTTAAAAGACCTTGAAAAACCACAAATATTTTGTGTAAAACATTTTTCTCTACAATCAATAGATTTCTAAAAAACTCAGTTTTCAGTTTTAAACATTTTTGACTTTCGGCGTTTTTTTGTATTTTTTCGTGAAGAAGGTTTAGAAAAAAATTCCAGATAAATATAAAAATTTACTTACTAATTTTAAATTTTTATAAATTTCTCAGAATTATAAAAATTGTTTATATAACAAACATTCATAAAATTGTTTACGCAAACATTTATATAAATTGTTTATGCAAGCATTTATATAAATTGTTTATGCAAACATTTATATAAATTGTTTATGCAAACATTTATATAAATTGTTTATGCAAAAATTTATATAAATTGTTTATGCAAACATTTATATAAATTGTTTAGCAAACATTTATATAAATTGTTTAGCAAACATTTATATAAATTGTTTAGCAAACATTTATATAAATTGTTTATGCAAACATTTATATAAATTGTTTATACAGACATTTATACAAATTGTTAGAACAAACATTTATATAATTGTTTACACAAACGTTTATAAAATTGTTTATAACAATTATTGTCATTATGAAAAATATAGCAGCAAGGAGTCTTTGCCAAAACATTTCAAGTTGATTCCGAAAAAAAATGAAACCTATTCATGAACAAAATGTTGAAAATGTGTTCATAAAAATTCTTTATGTACTTATTTTTTTACTATGAAAAATATGATAGCAAGGAGTTCCTGGAAAGACATCTCTAGTTCATTCCATAAAAAAATTAGTCCTATAAATGTAAAAATGGTCAAAATGTGCATTTGTACATAAAAATTGTTTATATAATTAATAATTATTGTCAATATGAAAATATGGCAGCAAAGAATCTTTGGAAAAACATTTCAAGTTGATTCCGCAAAAAATGAAACCTATCTATGAAAAAAATGTTGAAAACATGCATTTCTTTATAAAAATTGTTTATATACTTAACAGTTTTTGTCACTATGAAAAATATGATAACAAGGGGTCACTGGAAAGACATTTCTAGTTTATTCCGCAAAAAAATTAGTCCTATTCATGAAAAAATGATCAAAATGTGCATTTGTTTATAAAAATTGTTTATAATATAATTGACAGTTTTTGTAATTATGAAAAATATGACAGCAAGGAACCTTTGGCAAAACATTTCGAGTTGATTCAGCAAAAACAATAAAGCCTATTCATGAAAAGACGGTGAAAGTGTGAATTTGTTTATAAAAATTCTTTAAATAATGGTTAAACAGCAGCTATTCTTAACTAATTGTAAGCGCACAATATTATCTGTCATACTTCATACAAAATCTATGGATTTAAAATAGCTAATCATTGCGAATCATGAAAAAAATGACTTTTGTTCAATAATTTGTTTATAACATTGTAAACAATTTTTTTCTTACTCTAACCTACTGGACATTACTTTTAGTTAGTCAGTGCATTGATTTATGACCTATTTTAATAATTTTGAAAATCTCAAAAGAAGCGGTATGTTAGATTAAAAAAAGGTTTGAACTTTGTTCTTAAATTTTGTCTAAAAAAGGTGCATTTTCCCCACTGTGTGGCACCTCTAAAAAATTTTGAATCAAATAAAAATAAGTACATGATAATTTTTCTGCAAAAAGACACCCGATTTCGAGGAGGGAGCAGCAAAAAAATTCAAATGTATTTTTCCTGAGCACCCTAATAAACGTGCTTAGCAACCAAATTTTTTTTTCGTAAAGAAATTTTAGAATGAAAGAATGTGATGAAATCTAAATTATTGAACGAATAATTAAGCACGAATAATAAATTCTCGACTTTTTAGGTCTTTTTTTTTAAATTTTTTAACACTTTCCAGGGAGCGCTCTAATTGGCTCGATGTCCGAAGTGTTTCACGGGTGAAATCTTTACGTCGCTAAAATCTTTCCCTAGTCACATTAGTCTAGTCTGCTCCGACTAATGTCGGGTGATTAGTTGGATTTATTTGAGAGTTTGATCTTACGAGGCGTACAGCCGTTCACGAGCAGGTTGTAAATTAACCACAAATGTCAACGCACCCGTTTGCTTCCAAGACACACGCACGATCTTTCCCATGTCGTGCCTATCGATCTTCCTCGCTGGTGAAAGATCCCCGGGGATAAAGTTTATCAAAATTTACAGCCCTTCCCGACACGACTGAAGCTTGAGCGATGGCATTAGAAGTACCTTGGCTTTTTGTCTCCACCTCAGAATATCAAGCAGACAAATGAGAAAAATTTCCCCCCTCTCATTTCGCCCATGACAACAGAAAAATACAATTATTATTCATACAAAAATTATCTGAGTAAGTTTTCCGAATATCCCGAAAGCGCTGCGAAGTTTCAAGAAGTTTGAGAAATTCCTAGCACTTCCAGAATGTTTCGAAAATATTTTGGATGGTTCCAAGAGTTTCTGCAAAGTTTGAGAAATTTATGGAAGATTCTAGAAGTTTGTAGAAATTTCTAGGACTTTCTAAATGTTTGAAAAATATTTTGGATGGTTCTAAGAAATTCTGAAAGTTTGTAAAAGTTTCTAGCACTTTCAGAATGTCTCAAAAATATTTTGGATGGTTCCAAAAGTTTTTGCAATGTTCTAAAAATTTTTGGAAAATCGTGTAAGTTTCTGGAAATTTCTAACACTTCCAGAATAATTCAAAAATATTTTATATGGTTCCAAGAGTTTCTGCAAAGTTTGAGAAATTTATGGAAGATTCTAGAAGTTTGTAGAAATTTCTAGGACTTTC
>JBAGKK010205617.1:0-22338 GCA_037177015.1 Euceroptres primus | reverse complement strand
AAAATGGTATAAAATAGTTTTAAAATCGAAAGGAACTGTAAAAAAACAGAAGTTTCGAAATATAGTTTAATACCGTTACAAAATTCAGTTGCTTGTTCGAGCTGCTCGAGCTGTTCGAGCTTAGATCGTACTCGACTCGAAAAAAAAAGGCTATCAAATCTGATCAAACCTTCGATCGGTGCTCGTGCACACCTCTACTAATTATAATATTTTGAAGACTTAATACATAAGTTGATCATTTTAACATGTAGAATTTAAAAATGGAAAACTTACAGCAATTCTACAGAATTAGATGATTTAAAAATAAAATAGTAATTGAAATCTAACTTATTGAAGTTCAATTTTGTAAGGTACCTTCACTTAGAAGATAATTATAAAATTTGAACTTCGGAAAAGTAGAAAATAAACAGTTTAGAAATTAAAATTTTTAAAGATTTTTCCATTTTAAAATTAATAAACAAATAGGGTAAGGTACCCAATTATTGTCAAGGCACTAATTCTTGGTTCATCTCTCTAATTTTCTGGAGAATACAATTTTTAAGCTTGTTTTGATTATATCGGTTTAATTCTACCATTTTTACATACAATGTATATGTTAGTTATTCACTGCAATTATATGCCTGTCGCAAATTAAAAAATTAACTTTGATTTTTGGGATGCCAATAACTAGGCTAAGAATTGGTGCTCTTACCCTAAACTATAAAATTGCTGGTGACGTAATCAGGAAATTCGAATACCTAACAGACTATTTAAAAATTGCTGTCTTGGAATTCTAAAATTATTTTATATTTTATACTCTCATTTTCTACAATTTTACATTGAAATTGTTGACCATTTTTCACAATAGGCTAATTGAAATTTGCATAATTTTTAAAGTGAAATTAAAAATTTACACGCTAACATCTCTGTGAAGAAAACTAATAGGTATTCGAAATCTTTTAGCACACCGGAAAACCAAAGGCAAGGTGCTGCTAAACTGTCTGATGCCATTGATGTTATTAATCAAACTGTGGGAGATGCACTGAGTGATATGTTCTTAGTGGAAACAATTCTGCACGCAAAAGGTTGGGACCTTAGTAACTGGGAACGAACTTACAAGGATCTGCCGAACAAGCAATTGAAAGTCAAGGTGCAAGACAGAAATGCTATAAAAACAGCAGATGCAGAAAGGCAATGCGTAATGCCTGAGGGTTTGCAAGGGCAAATTGATGAAATAGTGAGGAGATATTCAAAAGGACGTTCATTCGTCAGGTATTTTAATTTGATATAAATTTGGTATATGAGTTTCACTTTAATAATATGTATTAGGAATCCAAATATAACAAAACTTTTTGTTAATAGGCCATCAGGTACAGAAGATATAGTCAGAGTCTATGCTGAATGTGAAACTGCTTCTGACGTTGAAAAACTGGCTGCTGAAGTAGCACTTGCTGTTTACAACTTAGCTAATGGAATTGGTCCTAAACCAGCTGTGCCATCGAAGATGTGATTTTCGATTATTTGTTAAAGGCAAACTAAGTTGATGCACTTATTTTTTCACAGATGTTTAGAAATTCACATATATTTAGAAATATTTAACATCTAATATTCAATTAAAAATTGAATCTTGGATACTACCGAGCAAAAAATAAATTGATTGAACATCACAGAATTAATGTTCGTGACTCCAGAGGCACTAGAAATCTTTATTCTAGTGCCAAAATATATTATGTATTAAAAAGACAATATTTTTTCACTCAGTCGATGAAAAATTGTGATTACTTTGATACATTTTAAAGTTAGATTTAATATTTATGGTACACGGTTTTAATTTTATATAAACTGATTCATTACAATTAATTGTATTTTTTAATGACTATGAACCCAATTCTGCTTTTGCGTATTTGATTATTGTACCTCCGTAGGTATGACAACGGTTATCGATTGAATCAAAGTTGAGAATGTGAACAAGTTTTCACAAGGTATCAACAGTTTGTTAACGAATCCGAAAAAATGTGGCAAAACGGCGAAGTCAGATTTGACATACCCTTCGCGTAATTATTTTTTCTATTTTTATACATTTTGTAGTGCCTAACCATCTAAAAATTTATGTGTTTAATTTAAAATTTTGATTTAAAACTTAAAAAAAAAATTATTATTAATTTTTTAAATTGTTTTTTAATCTTGTCTTATATTTCTTCTTTTTAGGCAAATAGAAATGCGATTGGGTGAAGTAATTATTGATAAAATAGACCTTATCGAAGACAACAAAGGCAATGCAGGTGACAGGGGAAGACTATTGGTAACAAATTTGAGAATCATTTGGCATTCTTCTACTTATCCTCGAATTAATTTGAGTACGTACTTATCTATTATTTCTAAATTTGTCTTTAAAAACTTTCAAAAATCTAAAAATATGCTGTATTTTAAAAGGTATCGGATATAATACAGTTGTAAATGTGACTACGAAAATGGTTAACACGGTATGTAATCTACTTTTTAATATTAAAAAGTTTTGAACACGAACTAATAGTAGATATTTTTCAGACGTTTGGTGGAAACACGCAAGCCTTGCACGTTTTGTCATCTTTTAAAAACTGCAGATATGAATTTTTGTTTATAAATCTGAATACAAAGAGCACTCGTCACTTCACATCCGTTTTGGGAGTTTATAGGTCTGTTTAAAATTTTCATTAACTTGATCAATTTTACTTTTTAAAACGAGAATATGTATATTGTTATCTTACTCACTATTTCAGATCATACATATCCTCGAAAATGTACCGAGAAATTAAATTGAGAGGTGGAATCATCGAAGATAAACGCCTTAGCATCCTTCCTCAAGAAAATTTGCACACAACCCTACATGGTGTTTGGAATTTGTCCACAGAACAGGTTCATACCTATATTAATAATTAAAATTGAATATTAAATTCTCTCTGCATCCGTAAATAATTTAATTAATTTTTCTAGGGAAATGTCGGAACGTTGATCATAACCAATGTCAGAATTGTTTGGTTTGCGGACATGAATCAACAATTTAATGTGTCTTTGCCATTTCTTGTCATTGCTAGTGTAAATATCACTTCAAAATTAAAAGCAACAATTTTTTAAAATCCTTGATTACAAAATTTTACTAACTTACCTGTAGGTTAACGTCAGAACATCCAAGTTTGGACCAACCTTGGTAGTCGTAAGCAACGAAGCAAGTGGTGGATACGTTTTGGGTTTTCGAATAGATCCTACAGAGAAGCTTCATTTGATCCACAAAGAAATCAAGGCTCTTCTTGTAACGTACAACAAATCTCCAATTTTCGGAGTGGATTATAAACTCGAGAATAATGTAAATTTCATTCTACAGAAAGAAATACATATGTGCATGTATTAAAAGTGAATGTTCATTCTAATCAATATTTCAGGCATCTGTGGAATCTAAAATCGACATTGACGACTTTACAGAAATAGAAGAAATCGCCGAGGACGAGATTTCAAATGTGTTTGGATTATACTTCAACGAAGGTAGTGAGACCAATGGCAGACCTGTTTACAACAATTATATAGGTTTACAAGTGGAGGAGTTGAAAGAAGGAACTACCATGCAACAGCTCTGGGAATTGATACCATCAGGTTCCTCGAAAAATTAAAAGAGAAAGAATTAAGACAGAGTTAATAAAATGGAATTATAATTACAGAATTCAATAAAACTCTAGTGCTTTTTTCTGAAAATTCTTAATGTACACGCTCAGTAAAGTCTAACTTGGTCTACAATCTAGTGGTCGAGTAATCGGCAGTTCCTGCTGACCTTCCCCGTCCTCCTCAAGGCCTGAATTTTGTCCAGGAAACCGATAACCCATGTTCATCAACATTAATTCGAATGGATCACTGTTCATTCGTACTTGATTTGCGGATGCGGCATCGTCGAGGTTTTGAATTTCACGCTCGTTTACTTTACCATCCTGACAATAAAGGAGAAAAATATCATATCAGTTCGTTTTGAAAAATACAAATGAAGGTGTTAAAAATATATAATAATAAAATTTATCATGTTACCTCTGGCAAGGGACTCCACAATCTGATTACAGGGTCTATGCCACTGGTGGCCAATAAACAGGTCGAAGGATGTGGTTGCAGACAATTTACTATTCGCTCGTCTCCTCGAAGAACGCGTACAATATTTGTTGTAACTCGATCCCAAATAAAGAACGATCCGTCGTCCGATCCAGCCACTATATACTGTCCATTGCTTCACACAAAAAAAGAAGAGGTCATAAGATAAAGGTAAAATAATAAAGTAATCTTCAAACACAGTTGTTGAAAGCAGAAACTCACTTTCCAAAGAAATTTGCCTCCTTTATATCAGTCGTGGTATTACAGTGTCCGCAAAACCTCTGTTTGTAGTCTTTCGCACCTTGTCTCCACTGTTTTTCGCAAGGCGATATTTGCGATAAAGTCGAAGTGGATTCTTTGCCTAAAAAAATCATTAGAAAAATAATGTAAAAAGTAATAAAAAATGATAAAGAATTGTTTCTAATATTGATTGGAGAACATACAGGAATTAATAGCTTCCTTAATATCTTTATTCAAGGCTCTGCACGATTGATTATTTGAATATTCAGGAAATTTTTTTTGAAACTTCTGAATCACTTGATAGGCATCAATAGGTCGATTTAAATCATTCAAACAACGCGCTAATCTGAAAGCAAACAAGATTAATAGAACACTATTTATTAATAAAATAGTTCTTCAAAACTATCTATTATTTATAGGGAAATCTTGTAGTTAAAAGAAGTTAATAGTACCGAAAGTGTGCCTTTATATGATCCGGGTCTAAAAGCAAAGTCATTTGACAATCCCGTAACGCAGCGTACGTATCACCATCCCTGAAAAAGTTGAAACGAAAATTGGAAATGATCATCTGAATTTTCTAAGAAATTTAAAAAACTTACCAATTTCTTTTCATGTAAGCAGCAGCTCTGTTAGCATAAAGCACTGCTGCCAAAGAACATAAGCTGATTGCCTTATTATATAAATTAATTGCTAAACTATACTTCTCCATCTCAAAATTGTCGTTAGCCTGCAAAACAAAGTTTTCGTCAAAACCGAAGGATATTAATTTCATTAAATCATTAATTCCCTATCTAAATCAGCAAGTCTTACTTGTTTTTTCAGTTCTTCAACTTGAGGTGGCAACTCGGAAATATTATTCAAACTGAGATCCTCACTATCATCCGTATCGTTCGAATCCAAGCAATAATTTTCCAAATCCTGGTCCTTGTCATTTGATTCTACAAGACGAAACAATAGTTTTTTTTTACATACTTGTTACAAAATGATTTAAGTATTTAGAACTTACCTGCACATAAATTCCGTCTTGAATGCGCCATGAAAGTTCTAGCTTTCCTCCGTTCATTGATATCGAACAGGTAAATCTGTTCGCCACCCATATTGACCAGTAGTTCATTTCCATCGTTACTGAACGTCAAGTAAGTTGTCGACAAACTCCTGGTGTGATCTCGTTGTCGCGAATGTAAGTGACCTGTTTAGTACAAAAAGTTTTTTTAAAAACACCCTTTGGTAGTGATTTCTAAAATGGAGCAGAAAAGTAAGCGCGCACGCTCTCTCCAATCGTTTAAACGAACCAGCGATAAAATACTGTACGCATCCTAGAGGTACATTATTAAGTTCAAGATCTCCTTCTCCGACTTGGCTTCCACTGTAATCTGCTCGTACCCATTCATGAGCTGGAGGAGGCAAGGGAGGTTCCATTATCGGCCTCTGTAATTTAAAAAAGTATAAGTTAAAAAGGCTGTGAGTTAAAAAAAGCTATAAGTTAAAAAGGCTATGAATATAATAAAACGTACAGAAGAAAGCGTAATCATTCTGCGATCGTACATCCTGATGAATGGGTCGTTCGCTCCCACTGCGATTAATTCTGGCCTTCTACTGTTTACAGATATACATTTGGCTTCTATATGTCGACCCATATGGTTCACAAGATTTATAAGCACGTTCTTCTCATCGTTGGCCTTACACGTGTGTGGTGCTCGCATATCGAACTGCATAATAATTCCATCTTCAGCTGCACTCCAAAACAGATAGGGAATATTCGGAGCAGTTGCTATTCGCTTTACACGACCAGTGTGACAATTGCAGGCGAGTATCGTGTCCGCTAGTGTAATATCATGTACTCGTATTCGACTGTCTCCTGCACCTGACACTAGGACCGAGTCATTTGATTTTGGCATAAACTGAAAATAAAATAAAAATCTTTCAAATGAAAACTATAAGTGAATCACGATTTTGGTTCAATTGAAAGGATTCAAGAAAAAGTTTTCCCTCTTTCTTCAGTTAATTTTGATAGATTAATTGATTTTTAAAACTTAATTTTATTGAATAATTGCTTTCAATGATTTTATAATGAACCTACCTTTACAGAAAAAATATTTCCAGTATGACCTGTATGCAGCACCAACTTTTTTTCGTAACGAAATGGATCCCATAAAATTATGTGCATGTCATCTGATGCCGAAGCCAAGACCCTAAAAAATAATGTTCACTAATCTGTAACTTATTACTAATAACAATTTTTAGAATTATACAGTTGTACCTCAATTTTTTAGTACGATTTAAGGTAAATATTGAATTAAGTTTAAGAGTCTATGGTGAATTTGTGTTTATGGAGAAATTAAGTTTAATGAGAATTTGCAGGGTTGCTGTAGGTCAGAGAATTCTGGAAAGTCATAGAAAGTCAAGGAATTTAAAAATAGTCGGGAAAAATCAGGGAAAACCTTCAAAGAGTCCGAAAATTTTTTTTAATTCAACAAATTGTCATTTTATTTCAATAGTTACAATTATAATTTAACAATTATAATTATATTATTATAATATTACAAAATTGTAATATTATCAGGGACCACAGTCAGTCCCCCATTCCCCTTTTTTCCCACTTTCCCCTATTATTATCCAAATCTTCCAAAATCACTTTTTTTTAGAGTTTCATTCCTTTTCCCCCCTTTTTTCCCTTTTTATATTCAAAGTTCCGAATAACTTTCCAAGAATTATGAGAAATTAGAACTTGTGACATTCAAAAACTCTTTTACTGTTTTCTTAAATTTCCTACAATTTCCAAATTTACAAAATCTACGAAAGTCTCCTTAAATCTCTTAAAATCCTTCAGAATTTTTAAAATTAATTTAAAATCCTTAAAAAATCTCCAAAATATTTGAGACTGTTCTAGAATCTTCTGGGTTCTCCTACAATAATCTTATAAAATAATATCCCAAAATTCTTCATTATTCTACAAAATATGTTCACTGGACTCTTCCAGAATCTTCTAGAACTTTCTGAATACTTTCGTAGCCTTCTAGAACTTCCTAGAGAATCTTACAGAATCCTCCAAAGTCTACAAAAGATTTCCCAAATTCTCTCAAATTCTTTAGATTCTTTAAAACTTATCTTAAATCTCTAAATATTCTCCAAAATATTCTAGACTGTTTTATAATCTACAATCATTTCGATTATTTTGGATTCTTCCATAATCTTTTAGAATCTTCTGGATTCTCCTATAATAATCTTATAAAATCTTAAAGAATTCTTAATACAATCTTAAAGAATTCTTAATGCAATCTTAAATAATTCTGAACAATTCTTTAGTATTCCACAAAATATATTAGAATGTTCAAGAATCTTCTAAAATCGTCTAATCTCCTCTGAACTCTTTCATGATCTCCTAAAACTCTTCCAGAATCTCCTAAAATTTTCTGAATACTTTCGTAACCTTCTAGAATTTCTTACATAATCATATAGAATTCTTCAAAGTCTACAAAAGATTTCCCAAATTCTCTCAAATTCTCTAGGTTCTTTAAAACTTATCTGAAATCTGTAAATATTCTTCAAAATATTCTAGACTGTTTTAAAATGTACAATTATTTCGATTCTTTTGGATTCTTCCATAATCTTTTAGAATTTTCTGGATTCTCCTATAATAATCTTATACAATCTTAAAGAATTCTTAATACAATCTTAAAGAGTTCTTAAAAATTCTTTAATATTCTTTAATATTCTACAAAATAGAGTAATCGGTACAATGATTGGTCCCCTTAAACAATTATTGGCCGCCTTCAAACTGTACATTTATTGAGAAATACACGCAAATAAAACTACTAATAAATATCGCAGAGTATACTGATAACAATCTTGCACTATTTATTAGTAATATTATTTGAAAATATTTTTTTATTAAGTATATTTTAAGCAAAAGGCCAATCATTGTGAAAAGACCAACAACTGTACCGATTACCCTATATTAGAATGTTCCAGTCTTCTAAAATCGTCTAAAATCTTTTGAACTCTTCCATGATCTTCTAAAATCTTCTAGAGTCCTCAAGGATATTCTCAAATATACCTGAAGTTTTGAATGCGCAAATGAACGAACTTTTTTCTTAACTCAAATTTATCATGAAATATCGTTCAATCAAAATAATAAATAAAATAAAGAGAAATATCAAGAGCTTCTTTATCATTACATTAGTTTAATATATTACTAAACCAATAATTTAGAACAAATTTGAGTTTAAAATTAAGTCAAATAAAAATTTCGTTCATTTGAACATTCAGATATTCAAGCACATTATTCTGAACTGCATTAAAATGTCTAGAATACTGCAGAATTCTTTAGAACCCTCTGAAGTCTACAACAGACTCTAATGATCTTGAAGAATCTTCTACACTGTTTTCAGAATCATTTGTATTTGTTTATTGTAATAATCTAATAATTTCCCTAAAATTTTGCAGACTTTTTGAGTCTTCCAAAAAAAAAAGTTTGGAAGAAACTAGAAGATTTTAGAACTTTATGGAAGAATTTGGAAGAATCAGGAAGTCTCTGGGAGATTCTAAAATACTCAAAAATCTAGATTGTAGGAATTTTTTTGGGACTTCAAAAGATTTAATGAAACTACAAGTTTATGGATAATTTTAAATATTCTAGAAGATTTTAAAAGTTTTATTGAAAAGTCTAGAAGTCATGAAGGATTTTAGGAAATTCTAGATTATTCCAAAGATTCTGGAAGATTATAAAAATTTGAGGAGTGTTTTATTAGAATCTAGAGAGAAATATAAGATTTTTGAAGATCTTTTAAGACTCTGGAGAATTGCAGCACCTTCGTATTTTTAAAAGAAAAAACTTCCCCCTTTAAAAAAAATTCCCTTTTTCGAAAAACAAATAACCTATTTTCCCTAAAATTGAACTAATAAACCACCCTGATTCCTGTATTATATAATTATAATGGCAAATAACGGTCAGGGGAAATGAAAAATTCGTCAAGGAAAAGTCAGGAAATTTTGAAATTGGGATTTTGTAGCAACCCTGATTTGATATAATTATAAAACAAACTGATACTGACTGGCCTGTTTCGTTCCATTCTAAGCAATTGACGCATCCTCCGTGTCCTTTTAACTCTGTTTCTAATCCCAAACGTGATATAAAATTCTCAGTTACATGTAATTTCTGAGATGATGAATATGCAGCTGATTCCTAATGATAAATAAACAAAGAATAGAATATAAATTAAATATATGAAATATAAATTACTGAATAGAATGATATATGATCAGCAACGAAACACAAATCTCTCTATCTTTTCCTGAAGAGAATAAAAATTGAAAAATAATAAAAATTGACAACAGAGCTTATGAATTTAGTAAATTATAACGAGCGAATAGTAACGTATCTGTTAACAGACATTCTGTGGATAAAAAATGCAATGAAGTTTAAGGTTATTTAAAATTGCTTTATTCGACTTCACATGTTTACGGCTCATCAAAACAATTAATTTTAAAAAAGAAAAGAGTTTTATTTATCATTAATTGTTACTTAAAAGACTTAAAATATGCTCACTTCAATTTCTCTTCGCCGGAGCAAGTCAATGACTCGGTGCTTTTTTCCATTTCTAATATTAGGTATCATATCCATTTCATGAAAGGTTTGTCAGCTTTGGCTGTATTTTCTGAAATGGAATAATCACACAATACGTGTCGAACATGAACTAGTACATTCAGCTGTTGTTGAATAAATAATAAGTCTGTGCCTACAGGCTTTTAAGTCTAACCTTACTGTGGAAAAGTTGCATAAATTGATCTTTTTTCACATAGAATAACGTCTTGATGAATGAACGGTTTCACTTCGATGCAAATATCACAAATAATAAATTCCCGGAACATGGCAAAATTTTTGTGTTTTATACAAAGAAAAAAATATCAACTTGCAAGATTATAAAACTTTTTTTTTTGCAAAAATTTGAGCAATTTCAAACGTTTTGTCTGATTTGCGTTCAAAATCTCTTCTGACGGCTGATGGATATTTCGAAAAATCACACTTATTCTATTGTAATTTATATCACAATATGATGAATCCAAATTCACGATATTAATAAATTAACATGAATTGAACTGTCATTCCGGGTTGTAAATATTTCTGCACACTTCCTGAAAATGCTTGGAAATTTTACATTATTGTGAAGTTAGTCAGCAATGAAGTTCAACCAATTTTCAGGGATTTTCGTTTAGGGAAAATCACTAGAATCTAGGTACATTTAGTGGATTGGTCCGACTGAAAGAAAATGGCGACAATGTCAAGTTGATACGAGATGGGCGTCGTGGTAAGTGAGTAACTTTTTTCTTTCGCGATGATAAATGATGATATTTCGCCGATCGAATATGGCAATCATCTAGTTTTCGAGTGATTTGTTCCCCAGTGCTAATCGATTTGTCCTAAAATTGTTCATGTGTTTGCTGAGATAATTCGGAGCGTCAGGACGACTCCGATACCAATAGGTCTTTATTGTAAGAATACGGAATAAAATAACTCAAATTCTTCATCGATCAAATACGCGAGTCTTCAGGAAGCATTGCAAAAATGGCCAAAGAATATGACCATTTGTTCAAATTGCTCATCATAGGAGATAGCGGTAAGTGCCTTTTGATATGTCAATTATTCCAATAACGACGTAAAGCGCGCTTTTATAATGCTAAAAAATGTCATTTTACAATGGAGTTCAATGTTTTTATTTCTTTTACTTGTATTTTATCTTGCTCCGACATTTGAACGGTTGTAGTTAATGCATTTCCATTTAGCACGTGCTTTCGTAAAATCAAGTTTCATTAGTGTCATGTGATTTATTTTGGAGCAGTTGCAGAAAGATTAGCGTGATGCTTGTTCTTTGAAATCTGCAAGAAACTTGACCTTTGGTTTAAATTTAGAGAAGAGCGTACTAAGATTGGAGTTTAATTAATTAGTTTGTTGCACTCGACATTTTGTAGATTTATTTACTGGTTTTAGTTTTGCTTTGATAAATTACGAATTTATTAATTAAACAAATGCCTTTCAACATTTGATTATAAGATTATGGATTTACTATATGTAGCAAAAACGTAATATTAATCGTTTCTAATGATTTTCTAATTGATCTGATGGCAAAAAAAACATTTTTTCAACTCAATTCTGTTAAGTTTTAACAAAAAAAAAAAAAAATCCGAAAGTTTTATTGGATTTTTCATGTGAAAAAGTGATTCAAATTCCGAGAACTTTGATGAAAGTAGTTAAAAATATTTATTATTTAATTTCATCATATTATTTTTAATTCCAGTCATTCATCTGCAAGAAATTCCAATTGCCGGAAATTCTGAACATGGGAAAGACCAAATTTGGTCAAAAATTTTTTATGAAATGCGTAAAAAAATTATGTCAGTTCTCAACAGAATGATAAGAATTATCGCGTTTCCATAATTATCCTTCATTCACGAATAGGTCTAAAGTATAATCGTTACAAAAAGTTTAATTAAATTAATATTTATTTAAGAAGTTTTTACGAATTCAATTTTTTCAATGGAAAATATTAATAATTCTCGTGATATTAAAAAGTATCTTCTTTACTCAAGTGGAAATTTTTAATCTTAAAGCGACAATGATATCCATTCTAAATTTAAAAAAAAACAGTAAATGGTCCAAAATGAGTTTTGAAAAATTAATTATTTTTCAAAAACTTTTATTTAATTTTTTGTAGACGGACGATTTTAGAAAAACTTCACCTGCTTCTTTGAAAAAATATACGAAAGTGTTTCGTGCAAAAGCCAATGAGTTAGTGCTCTACACTAATTGAGACCATTATTTCATTGTGATCTAGATAGTTGTAGTTACTCTCTATAACCCTTCATCCATCCTAGAACTCTAGAACTGGTTTAAATTGGGGAAAATGCGGACTTAATAATACAGCAACTACTCGAAAAGAAAAAAAAAATTATTTGTTATATTGTGACTTTCAGGGTGCCATATTTTTTATTTTTTTATTTACTTAATTTACTTAAAGTAAATTATCTGAAGCATGCAGTGTTTAAACTTTAAAGAAAATGTAATCCGTTTTTATAAATTGATGCCACTCAATGATTCAGTCTCTTATCTCTGCTTTATGTTGAAGTTTACTTTTGCTGTACTTGATAGTCTCGGGATGCATTTTGTTCTCTAAATCCTCTTTTTATTTTATTTTTGCAATTAGGCCGACACTTTAATGTCTCGAGATTAAATTTACTTTTTAATGTCATAGCTATGAGTGATTCATCACTAAAATTTTTCTCAGATTTAATGATTTAATTTCAATTGCAACACACAATTAATGATTTAATAAATGAGATAAATCAAGAATGAAATTAATATTCTTTGTTGATTAACTGTTAAAGGTGTGGGCAAAAGTTCTCTGCTGCTGCGATTCGCAGACAATACGTTTAATGGAAGTTACATTACCACGATAGGAGTGGATTTTAAAATTCGTACTGTAGAAATAGACGGGGAGAGAGTAAAACTCCAAATTTGGGACACTGCCGGTCAAGAGCGTTTTCGGACAATAACATCTACTTATTATCGAGGGACACATGGAGTAATAGTTGTCTATGACGTGACGAGTGGAGATACCTTTGCAAATGTTAAAAGATGGCTACACGAAATTGAGTACAATTGTGATGTAGTCAATAGGATTCTAGTTGGAAATAAAAACGACTCACCAAATAACAAAGTTGTACTCACAGAAGACGCACAACGCTTCGCTAATCAAATGGGAATTCAACTCTTCGAAACCTCCGCTAAAGATAATATTAATGTCGAGGAGGTAATTTAACTATTTTTCAACTTTTCTAATTATATAATCTACAGAAAATACCAAAGTCTTTCTATTTGATTTTTTTTTAATTACACACAATATTATTTTTTATAAATCTAAAGAAAGTTGAGATGGGTTTGAAAGTATTAGAGTGCAAGGATCACAGTCAGTCCCACATTAAATATTTTAAACTCTTTTATAGCCGACTAAAATTTTCTAGGTTTTTCCAGAATTTTTTAGAATCCTTCAAAATCTAGAAAAAACTCCCGAAATCTCCTACAGTTCTCCAGAATATTCAAAACTGATATGAAATCTTTTAAAATTATTCAAAACACTATAATGTCCTAAAGTTTTTCAGAATCCTTCAGGCACTTTCAAAATTCTCAGGATTTTTCTAAAATATTCCATAATTTTCAAATAAATTTCCATATTTATTGGAATTCTCTAGAATTCCAGACTGATCCATAATCTTCCTGACTTTCCCAGAATTTTTTCAACATCTGTTCAAATTTTCTAAAATATTCTAGACATTTCCAGAATCTTCTAAAATCTTCTGAACTCTTCAAATAAGCTTCTAGAATCTTCTAGTCGTTTCCAAAATTCTCCAAAATCTACAAAATAGACTTCAAATTTTTTAAAATCCCTTAAAATCTTCAAAACTTATCTGAAAGCTGTAAAAATTCTTATAAATATTCGAGACTGTTCTAGAATCTTCTATAATCATTTAGATTCTTTTGGATTCTTTCCTATTCTTTTAGAATCTTCTGGATTCTGATATAATCTTATAATAAAAAAAATTATTCTGAACTCCAGAATTGTGCAAAATTATTTAGAATTGTCTACAAATTACAAAAGACTTGCATAATTTTGAAAAATCTTCCAGACTGTTTTCAGAATCTTCCTACAATTCTGTAGAATTTTTCTTATTTTTATTTATTTATTTCTCGAAAAGTAGTCCACAGCCTAATGGCCAAAACGGAGGCACTATATAATTATTTTAATCTTTATCTATACAAGAAGTGCTTCTTTCTTCCTGATAAATTAGATACACTGAAAGCTCGATTTAAGGCCGGTTTCTGGGGTTGCCTCAATGGCCTTGGCCTAAATCGAGCAGTCTCTAAACGTAAACAAGTCAGAACCGTATGAACACATAACGCATAATCAAAACACTGAAGACAAACTGATGCGAGCGGACGGAATTCAACGCGTAGACTACTGCATCACTATTGCGCACTTTGTTGCTACGCTACTTGCGCGACACCGCTGAGCTCCGAGCTTAGCTTTCCTCGTCCCCTTGGACCCCTTGCCCACAAACTGACGCACACTCACCTATAAACTAATTCCTGGAAGGCCTATCCGGAGCGGCCTTCAACAGCGATTTCAGTGTATCTAATTTCAAATTAGCTCTTAATTTAACTTAAATTTGAGCTGATCCAAATTATTGCTTTTAAAATCTTCAAAAAAGAAATGAGGCAGAGACTAGAGGATTTTAGAAGTTTATGGCAGAATTCAAAAGATTTTTGAGGATTCTAAAAGGTTCTGAAACAGTGTAGAATATTTTTGATAGTTTTTCGGATTTTTTAAAAAGATTTCAGAAGATTTTGGAAGGCTCTGAAAGAGACTGGATATCTCTGTAAGAGTACTAAAGAGCTTGGAAGGTTTTAAAAGTTCCTAGAAAATGCTGGAGGATTTTAGAAAATTTCGGAAGAATCAGGAAGTCTTTGGAAGATTTTAAAATATTTTTAAAAATCTAGATTCTAGAGGACTATAAGGGATTTCGTGCAGGAATAGAAAATTAGTATGTATGTGCAAGATTTTAGAAAATTCTGGAGAGTTCCAAAGTTTCTGAAAGTCTAGAAATGTCTGCAGTATTTTATTAATAGATTCTTAGATATTCTTATTCTTGGATAAATCTAAGATTTTTGAATTGCAGCAGACTTATTTCAGGAACTTGATTTGGTGAAAATTTAATAATTCTAAAATTTCATGTCCGCTAATTCAGAATTATAAATTCTTGCCCGCAGTTTTAGCAGCTGAAAATTTTGATACTTATATAACTCATATATTTTTTCCTCCTTTTTGTCAAACGACAATGAAGTTTAACATCTAAAAATGGATTCTATTTGTTAATAAAATTTGAGTTTTTGGATAAAAATTTTGCATTTATTAACATTTACTGGCTTCTTTGATATTTTTAAAATGTACAACTGTTTCTTTTTTTAATTATAGTGTTGAAAGGCGACGACTTCAGATAAATAAATTAAATCTTGTCGAATTATGTTCTCAACGTTTCGAGGCCAACATTGCCACCTACTCAGGTGTTGAGAAAATAATTTAACAAGATTTAATTCATTTGTCCGAAGTCGTAACTTTTTAACACTATAAATTCATATTTCTTAACGGTAAAATCGAAGTTAACTGTTTAAAAAAAATCCTCTTTTTTCGAAAAAGAAATGCCCTCTTCCCTGAAATTGAACTGCGGAACCCCTGTGATCCCTGCAAATAGTTTTTCTATTTGATTTTTTAAATACAGAATGTTATTTTTTATAAACCTAAAGAAACTTGAGAAGAGTTTGAAAGTTAATAGACTATCTACTTAATTAAAATATTCTTTTAGATGTTTACAGCGATAACACGACAAGTATTACGCACGAAAAAGGAGAGGAAGGAACGCCAGGCGATCCAAACGAACGAGACAGTGAACCTGAGAAAGAGTACCAAGCAGCATAGAAAGAAATGTTGTTAGCAACATATCTAAGTACTAGGCTTATCCTAAACTAAATAACATTGTTTTCCATAATAGTCAACCAGGCGGAGAGTGCGCGTTGTTAATGGAAATGGACAGGAGAAAGGAATCCCTTCGCCCTACGAAGTGTTGCAGGTCGTTTGGAATTCGTGTTCGTAGGACGATTCTGATATTCTTTATCGCCGCCTTTCCAAAGATATTAGTAATATGTGCATTTTCAGGATAAACGTCTTAAAGTGTCTCAAACTTCAATATCGATCTTGACTTTCGACGTGAGATCCAATTTCGGAGTAGGAGGGTGTCGGATCTTTTCTCGTGGTGGAAGCGAAACATAAAATTGACGTTTAATACCTCTTTTTTATCAGCTCTAGGTCTAGATTACGCTAAGATGCTATTTGTAAAATGTTATCGACTGCTTTGAATAAACAAGGAGTATGTTTCCAAGTCGGCTTTTTTATCAGCGATTTTTACTCGGTTCGTACGTGAATTTCTTCAGTTTATAGAAAAAAGAAGTTTCACTTAAAAAATATTGTTAAGGACTGAACGCGATACAACGATCCGCACAAATTTGATTACTGTGCTTTTCTACCCAGATTTTTTCAGTGATTTTTTAAGGATTTAGCTTTTATAAAGGGCGAAACAGTTTTTAAGGTTTTCTAGCTTCTCTTCTGAAACGTACGAGTGTATTAACATTTTACAAATAGGGTGCTATTTATAACCTGAGGTCCAAGTAGGTGTTAGATTATTTAATTGAATGAGGTCCATGAGATTTATTGTCTTTGCCTTTTGTAATAACAATTTAGATTCGCTTTTAAATCGCCTCTGGGTTTTATAGTTTGTGCGTTAGACGCTCATTGAATCGATCGTAACAGGAGAGGCAGACAGGATTGTTTCGTGGGTCACGTTCATCTGTGACAAAAACTGTCTGTATTAATCTGTGATAATAGTTAAATTCATGTCTACATAATAGTACTACGTTGGCTGCCACTGTAATAATGCTGCTAGTATCTACTGTTGTCTCCTGTTCGGAATGCGACTTTGAAGAGCTTCCAAGGTTCGAGATCTCAAGAATTCTTAAAATCTTAGGGATGTTCACCTCTTATCGCACCTTTAATTTTTAAAATAGGTTTATAAAATCGAAGAAAATGACCATATTGTTAAATATAACAAATTTTAAAATATGAATCAAAGTGCGATTTAGAAAAAAGTTAAATCCGTGATTATTTATTTAACATTAGTTATTGAAGATTTCGTATTTTTTCTTTCGTTTCAGGAAAAAAAATTTGATTTAATCTTCATCATTGATAGCTTATATTGTTCTTTAAAATATTATATGTGACGTGGAACGAAGAAACCAGCCTTACGAGCGAAAAGTCGATTTTCAGGTTTTTATTGATTCTGAACAATGAAGATTTCCCCTATCGAATAAAAAAATCCCCATTGCGACACGATCAAAATTGAATTTTCTGGAGCTAAAAGTTGTACGAGGGCCCCTTTGTCTTCCTTTCATTTTGATCCGCTTTTTCTCGTAAACTCATTTTTGGTCGTAAGGCTGGTTTCTTCGTTCCACGTCACATTTGTAATTCTATTCGGATGAATTTTATTACAAATAAGTTTGCTAGATAGATAGCTAATTAGATAACATATTAGTTAATTAAAAATTTGTCTTATACAAATTTAACTGCGTTTTAAGAAGAACCAACTAAATAGAATTGAAGCCTCGGTGGTTCAGAGGATAGCGCGTCAGACTTCCATGCAGGAGATCTGGGGTTCGATCCCTGAGCCGGTACCAATGGAAATTTTTCTATGTACTTCTACCGGGGCTTCGGTGGTTCGGAACCCAGCTTAAACTGTAGGTCCCCTCAGAAAAATAAAAAATGTACGAGGAAGTATTGTTGTAAGGATTGGAAGTCATGTAAACCCTTAGGGGGCACATTATAAACAATCAACTATTCAACTAAATAGAATTGTAGATTATATTTTCAAGAACAAAAATAAGCTACAATATCTCAAATATCTAATGTTAAATAAGCAATTACGTATTCAACTTTTTTTCGAAATCACAATTAGATTTATCTTTTAAAATTTCTTATTTAACAATGTTTATTTAATAATGTGGTTGAAATTTGAGGTGCAATAAAAAATGAAAATTCGTGAGAGTCTTCAGAATTATTATAATCAATTTCACAAGGTTTTTCTTTAAATACTAAGACCTACGAGGACCTTTTTTATTGGCGAATGCTTTAAATGACTGAAAAAGTGTGGATAACAATTTAAAAAAAAAAACGAAAATTTTGCCAGTAGTTTATATTTAGAAGATGTAAATCGTTGATGTAGAACTTTTTCAAAGTAGGGCAAAAAGTTTCTAGGAAGCTTCTGAAAGTCGTGTTTCTCGCTCCTATTTCTCGTAACGTTAGTTTTTTTTTGTTTTACGTTTGAATTTAATTTTAAAGTTTGAATCTCCGGAAGGCAATTATGTAACCTCCTACATTTACAAAATGTACATATGCTAGAAGCTCGTCGTGTATCGATAGCCTAAAGTATTTCAACAATCATATCCAAGCTCATTTATTGTTATATGATTATAATAAAGTGTATTATAATAATATTAAGTATTATATATAAATAATAAATATATAAATATATTTACGTTATAAATAAATAGGAATCGGAATCTGCGCATTTTTCAACGATCTTTATTTATTACAAACTACGAGACTCAATAGCGCTTTTAGTGTTTAGAGGAGATTTTTCTTTTCTGTAATAGTAATAATAAGAGTTTAGTCGATTCTTTGAAATATGTGTGCATGCGAAACTTCAGTTTTATCCTGACGAAATGATGTGACGAGATTTAAAATGTTTTTCAAATTACTTTTAAAATCGTTTACTGGTTTAGATTCCAGGTTGTCAGTGAGTTATTAAAAATGCAAATTATGCTGATGTGTTAAGATTTTCTTTAGAAATTGATGTTTCACTATTTTGTTGTGGATATTTTTAATTCTAAATTGAGAGTGAGTATTTAAAATTAAATGATCGAATATGTAGGAATGACGAAACTTTAGATTTATTTTATATAAATAATATTATTTTAGGATAGTTTACAGTTTTTTCTGACACACAATGCAGGGTAACTGTTGATGAACAATTATGTAAGGACGTTACACATAATTAATTCGTTTGTATTTTATTGTATACTATTTTGAAAAAATTAAAGATGTAAATCTGAGATATGAAATATAGTTTCTTTAATTTTCATCCAGTACTTTCTTTCAAGTTTATATTAATTGTTGTGGAACTACTTCAACTTAAACAATTATTATTAATCAGAAATATAAAAATTATTTTTATATAAAATATTCTAAAAAATTTGTAAGAATTTTAAATAGAAAAAAACGTACTTATTGTTTAATTAAGGGTGATCTTTCCAACTACGTTTCCACCAATAATTTTCTATCAAATTATTGCTAATTATGAAAAAAAGCATTATCAAGAGTGTCTTGAATCTTAACAGACTATTTTGCTTACTATTTGATTTTTCTTAATTAATTCAGCGATTTTTTATTTTTGCTTTTATTATAAATTTTATTCTAATTTAAAATTTTAATTATATTTCTTTTACAAATAATTAATTCACTTCTTTACTTTCATTCGAGTCTAAGTAGAAAAAGAATTTAAAATCTATTTAAAAATAGGATAGAGTTAGAATTTCAAAAAATTTTGTTGTCTGGCCATAAAGTTCCTTTTCCACTGGAAAAGCTATGTATACATGCATTATTATACTTATTTATTTTGAAAAATTTTGTAAGCAAAGATTATTTTCATTATTTATTATTTTAATAATAATTAACTAAATTATTTAATTTTATCCAAGTCTAAACAGAAATAGTTAAAAATAGGGCAGAGTTTGAATTTCAAATAAATTTTGTTTTACTCTCTTGCCTGACCAAAAATTTTATTTTCCACTGGAAGAAATATTCATATTTATTTTGAAAAGTTTTGGAAAAAAAGATTACTAAATTTCTTATACGACTAAAATAAAAAAAGACCAGAAATATTTTTAAATATATATAAATTAATTGAAAAGGACATAATATTAAAATTTTAAATAGTGTTTATAGTATTTATTTCTCCATTGTACACTCCTTTGAGTTTTGCAATATGTCATATAAACTTAAAATTCCTTATTAACAATCGTCACTTAAATTTTAAATAATATTAATATTTAATTTATTTTCTATGATTGTATTATCTGAACAATTAGTTATAAGAAATAAAAATAAAGATAGAAATAGGATATTTGAAAAAAATTAATAATTACCTAATAATAATATAATTGAATATTAATTAATTGTCAATTAATACAAATAAATAATTAGATAATTTAAATAGTTTATGAATTTATAAAAATAAATTTCTAATATCTAATTAAATTATAATTTTATATAATTGTAAATAAAAACTAAGAAATTTTGCAATAAATTTTAAAGATATCACGAATGTTTCCACGCCTAAAATCTTTTCTGATAATCAAAAGAGAATAATTACTTTCGGGGCGCCAGATCTTTCTGTGATCAGATTAAATTAAATTATTTAATTCAAAAAACTAAAATACCAAAAAGCAACAATAAATTAGTTTTTGTGACGGAACTTAAAAAAGTTTAGCTCAGTCCCTTATCTAGAAAATGGAGAGGGGGTGGTCATTTTAAAAAAGATTTTCTTATTTAATAAACTAAATTAAATTCAAAGAAAATTTCAGGAAATAAAAAATAATTAAATCAAAATTTTAACAATATTTACAAAATAATAATAAACTAAAATGTGGCGATTACTAACCTAAAGTTAGGATCTTTTCGTCTGGTTTTTCAAGACCAGACAAAATGGTTAAATTGACGAAACTCAGTTAAATCATCAAAATAAATTAAATTCAGAAAAGGGAATCTCAATAATATCTAGGTAGAATCTAACAAATAAGAATTATATTAAAGAGAGGATCTCAACAACAAATCGGGGAAAAGTTCTCAACAGGAGAAAAAGCATAAATATATTTCAGAAATGTCAATTAAATTTTGGGGAAAAACAAATCAAAATTGAAATTTGGATCTAAACCATTAATTTTAAACTGTAAATCTCTGTAAGAATTAATTCAGACAAGGAGAATTCCGAAAGATACGTTTGTCAATTACTAAATATTGAACGATAACTGAATTCTCTAAACAAAAAGACTAAATCTCAATTAAACTTAGCGAAAGTTGGCAAACAAATCACTAAAGGAAACTTTCCTCTTCTGAGTTATTTCACAATTAAACCGATCTCAGAAATTCACGCACCTACATACTTTAAACCGATAAAATTCAGGAAGACACAATAATTAAAAATAACTTTAAATTCTTAAAATATTGAAGAAAACTTTCGAAGTATGATGCTGCTCCGGAAGCTGCTGACAAAAAAATGGTGATTTTCTTCTTTTTCTTCTTTTTTGTGGGTTCTTGTAAAGCAAACTTTCAGATTTCTACCCGATGGGTA
Organism: Euceroptres primus; assembly: GCA_037177015.1. Classification (NCBI taxonomy): domain Eukaryota; kingdom Metazoa; phylum Arthropoda; class Insecta; order Hymenoptera; family Figitidae; genus Euceroptres; species Euceroptres primus. The sequence continues at coordinate 945 of JBAGKK010205617.1, read as the reverse complement.
GTCGGGTCTACATATATTATCAGCAGAGCCAAGAAATCCGATAATCCAGCAGATAAATCCAAGAAATGCCTTCTTTAAAATCTTTTGTGACCCGTTGTAGAGTTTCAGCTTCAATACTTCCAAAAATTTTCGAATAACCTTATTAAATCGATATGTACCAAAAATGTGTGTACTCAAAGATATTATCTTTGGTGTACTCAAGGATAGGACCAATACGAATGAAAAGAACCACCAGTATGGTGGAAATTAGCAGAAGAACCAAGTGGTTGTTTGAGGTCGTGCGCACTTCCAGCTAGAGCGCTTATAGCATGTGTTTGCGCATACTCGAGTGTTTTCGTTAAGTTTCAAAAAAAGTTTTTACCTTCGAGAGCCGCAAATTTCGTGGCGTTTGCAAGGTAAATTACTTAATGCTTCCGTGTCCACCTTCCTTCCTTGATGCTAAGTTCCAAACTTGATGTACTTGGCTCCCGATAATTCCGGTTTCAGAACAGGAATCGTAATTAGTTGCCAGCAACGTCCAAGAAAGCGTGGCCTCGAAATTGCGCTGTAGCCACGTGGCGCAGGATCTGGATCCGCTCGGCCAGACAATTTAAGAAAGAAAAAAAAAACCGAGCAAAGTCCTTGATGCAAAGTTCCAAAAGCGATGTACTCGGCTCCCAATAATTCCAGGTTTAGGAACAGGAAGTGAAATTAGATGCCGGCAACCATTCAGAAAACGTGTCCTCGAATTTCACTGATGTCATGTGGCGCAAAACCTTTGGAAAAAACCGAGTTTACCTGAGTTAAAAAACAGGAAATCACGTGTCGGAAGTATGAAATCCATTCAGAACGCGAAGAAAAACACTCGCGGACAAAAAAAAACCTGAAGAATGTGATGATCCGACGCGTTTACAAATAAAAGCGATAGTGAGGATCTCTGGTGAGCGCGGCAAAAGGCTAAGAATT
>JBAGKK010205520.1:0-22338 GCA_037177015.1 Euceroptres primus | reverse complement strand
TTGTCCCAAGATATTTAAATTCGTCTACTCTTTCAAATTTCATATTTCCGACCGCTAAATCGACCTCTTCATCGCTATCACCTTATTTCTGACCATTACAAATAATAATTAAAATTTTTGTTTTAAATAATTAAATTGAAAGGTTTGATCTAACTCCTGTCTTTATTATAAACAATTTTATTGCAAAGAATTTTACTTATTATTTATACAAATTTAAGCTCTAATTCTTATCTAAATTAACCACCTGCAAAGCATTTTTAAAATAACTTTTATTTGACTTTAGGGGAGTCTAGTCTAGTAGACCAGGAAATCGGGAAAAACCGGGAAAACCCCGGAATTTGGTTTCACTGGGAGAAAACCGGGAAAACCCCAGGAATTTTATTTCAGATCGGGAATTTTTTAATTTAATGGTAAAATTTACTTATTTTTACTTTATTTACAGCTATTTGAAAAGTGGAAAAAAATAAATTTCGAAAATAAAAATGAACATTAACTTTTATTTTTTTCAAAAATGTAAAGAAAATTATATAATTTAATGTTTAAGACAGGGAAAAAATGCTAATGTGTTTAATCTGTGAGAAATTTTAAGAGTTATCTGGGATAATATATACGTTTATATCCAAATTCTTCAGTTTCGAACTTTTGTCAATTTTATATGTATGTATTTTTTTCGCGTGAAAGGTCCAATTAATAAAAACATCTCTTAGTATTAATAAAGTCTGAAGCGCTGCCTATTAATACTAAAATATGTTTTTATTAATTGGACCTTTCACACGAAGAAAATACATATAATATATAACGTTATTGTTAATAAAAAATGTAAAATTGGTCGGGAAAATGAAACATTTTGTCGGGAAGAGACCGGGAAACCCCCGGAAATTTCAAATGACCTGATCGCTAGGCACTCTAACTTTATATTTTGAATAACTTCTAAATTATATAAATTTAGATTAGTTTTGGTTTTATACAAAAAAGCTTCTGAATCCTGGAATATCTTCAATAATTAATTCGAAAGAGATACTTTTTATAAAAGAATTTATTATCGGCAATTATTGTTTATTGTTTGAATATTTGTAAAAAGTCTAGTAAGTAAATCTGAAATAAAAATTCTAATAAGATTTTAGAACTTCCTGAAGAACTAGATTTTAGGTCTAGAATCTAGAATCTTGAAATATTGGGAGATCAAAATAATCGTCAGACTTGGATCCTTAGCCCTTAGCCACCTTAGATTAGGATCCAAATCCATTAAAAAAAATCATAAAATTTCAACTACCTGGTTCTCCCTAAATTTTAGACAAACTACTTGCAAGTTATGTTTGCCTGATACTTTTGTGGGTCAAGTGTCTCGAATTTTAACCCCTTAGCTTAACCCTAATCTTCCGAAGCTCTGGAATCTTAATTCAAATTTTGCAATAAAAAAAGTTTAAAAAAAGCAAATTTAGTATTTAGGATTTTTAATTCAATTTTTAGCTAGAATCAATTTTCTGGCAAACTTTTAACAATAAAAATAATTTAAAAATTATAATTATTTAAAATCGCCCAGCAAGACGAGGAGATTACATTTCTTATTCAGAATTTAATGAATAAAATTTATTAGAAATTAAATATAGAAAAAATAAAAATAAAAATTATTCTTCATATTGCAAAATAGAAATTCTAAAAATTGAAATATAACAAATGTGAAATTCAAGAGTCAGCATCCTTAAGCATTAGCAAAAAAAAAATTTCAAACACAACAAAATTATTAATTATTATCTGATATAATTTTATTCTACAATCTATACAATAATTTATTGTGTTATTTCTCAAATAATTTGTTTGTTACAAATTGATATTGATTTTAAAACTTGGAGATATTTTTCCTCGAGTGCTTATCTATATGTAAAGTATATTTTAATAATAAAAATAGGCTACAAGTTTTTACTTTTGAAATGTTTGTTTCTGAATAGTTGATAAATAGAAGGCTGAAATAATTTCTGAAATAGACGTTATGAATCTTTCTGACATCTTCTGTTCTCCTGATTCAAATGCCACTTATCGTAACTGATTTATGCCCTCGTGATATTGACACTGGGTCATTGAGGGGAATTTTATCACCTTTGGTGTCTCTATAGTTTATTCTACGATGATTCAGACTATAAACGTTTATCACTCTGTTTCATAATATTTAAATTTATATTCATGTTATTCGACCCAACTCATAAGTTCTAAATCCCTAATGCTTCTGTCACGCTTTTGTCGAATATCGAAAATTGCACACTAACAAAGACAATTTTCTGAGTAGACGACATTTCTTGAATAGATCTTATTCTTATGTATTTGGGAGTCAGGGACCCTAAGATCAATTTAAGCTTCTGCTTTCCTAATTCAAAAGTCACACTCTGAGATCAAATTAAAGAAGATCTGACCTCAAAAGTATTTAGATCAATATTTTTCAAAAATTAAGGAGAACAGTGTTATTAAGATTCGTATTATTTTTATTTCTCGATCATTATTTTTACCATCTATGATTCTGCATTACATTTACAATATTTTCAACAAATGACACTCCAGTTAATAATAATTCTGCAAGAATAAAATACATTGATGGCTTAAAAATTGGTATTTTATAAGGCAAAACGAAATTCTCAGGATAAAGTGTATTTCAAAAAATTAATAAATAGAAACTATAGTCATTTATAATTGGGGTGTTAGGTTTTATCTAATTTTAAGAAAAAAGCAAATGTCAAGAATTTCATAATTCTGGATTGGTTGAAATAGTTCCCAAGGGTGCATGCTATCCTAATACTTGTCTACGGTAAGATCTTCCAAAAATGGTCCTGACAGCAAGGCCTAAGATTTATTTGAATATTGATATTGAATTTTTTACACTCTCATTTGATTATTAATTAGAAATTTATTGCATTTCTGAATACCTACATTCTGAAAGTTGTATTGGACGACTAAGAATGAATTTTCTGAACAGTAACAAAGTCTGGAGCTTAATGTCTCTGAATAATATATTCTAAAATTTCTATTGAATGAAATTTTTATTTATTTTCCCCATCCAATGAACATTAGTAGGTTTTGGGAAAATTAAATTTTGAGAGAAAAAATCTGGGGGTTAGATTCTCATTATCTAATTTCACAGGTCTTCGACTTTGTTAAGACTTTCAAGCTTAAAAGGAAACATAAATCTTTATCCTGAATCTGTCATAGCTAAAACTTCTTGTTTTTGAAATTCTTCGAAAGCAAAGACATTTTTTATACTGTAAAAATATCTACATGCATTTCTACTTTGATTTTTTACAGTGCATCTAATGGGATCGGAATAAAGTTTTCTTTGGTTCTAAAACTGAAACTAATAAACACTGAGTCCCAAAAATTGGTCCTTTGGAATCTTGGAACTTTTTTTTAGTCAACCCTGGTCCAATGGGGCATAAGGCCCTTAGAAAGAAAAATGGCGACTGTAACTTGATGAAGTTCTTTCTCAGCCCTGAGGCCCTAATACCCAACGGTGTAAATTTGACCATGGGCAAACTTGTTCTCACGCTCGCCTCGAGGAGTAAAGATCGTCTTCGAGGGGTCGTGGGAGGCTGGATCTTCCTTTTTTTCAATCCTGCGAGACCTTTGAACTCGGCTGGAATCCCGAACGCCGAATATCTGACTGGTTGTTGGTGGATATGCTGGATCCATGAAATCTGACCTGGCCAACAATAATTTGTACTTTACGACCCCTGACAGAGAATTCCTTGAATCGTGGGGCCTATTTGAGTATTCGACGAGCCTCGGGACATCCTTCAAGGAAAATCTGTGCCCCAAGGTCATTGGAGTTCCTGGAATAGTCTCTGGCCTGGGTGTGCTCGTATGGAGTTTATGGGAGGCTGTGGAATTTTTTCGAGGATCAAGCCAACGCTCGATCCAGCCTTTATGGGAACTTGAGGACGATGCGTGAGAACGTGGCTTCGACGAGACTCAGTTTCTTCCCAGGACTACTAGGAAAGCAGTCGACTTTAAGAAGCTTTCGGTCCCACGATCAAGAACCTGCCCCCAATCAGAGAAATCAATGGAGATCTTAATTATCAGACCCTAAATAAAAATAGCCATGAATTATTCGATCCAGAATGCCTAAAAATCAAAATGTTTTTAGGTATTTTCAAGTCTTGGACTTTTGACTTTTGGTAAAGTTAATTTGTCGAATTTAAGAACGGGGATTTTTTTTTAAAAAAGGGCAATATGTTTTTTTTTTCATTTTAAGTCTGTATTATAAATAGAAAATGTTTCATATTTTACTATTACATTTTGCACCTGTAGGAAATAATATAATTTAGAGTACGTACACCCCCAAAGTAGTTGAGGAAAGTTCCCCAACTTTTAGGAAATATTTCCCAAATTATACTGGGAAAAGTTTCCCAAATTTAGGAAATATTTCACATTTTCTTGGAATTATTCCTAAAATAGTTGGGTAAGTTCCCTAATTTTTAGGAAATATTTCCTTAGGTAACTTGAGGAAATGTTTCCCAAAATATGTTGGGGAAAAATCTTAAACTTTGGTGTAATTTTCGTTTCTATGAATTTGGGGGAAATTCCCCAAAAAATTGTTTACAGTGATACGAAATGTCATCCCTTAAATTTAAGGACCTTTTTTCCGATTTCCCGGACCCGGAAATCGGAAAAAACCGGGAGAAAACCGGGAAAACCCCGGGAATCTTATTTCAGATCGGGAATTTTTTAATTTAATGGTAAAATCTACTTATTTCCCCTTTATTTACGGCTATTTGAAAGGGGTAAAAAAATAAATTACGAAAATAAAAATGAACATTAACTTTTATTTTTGCAAAAATGTAAAAAAAGTGTATAATTTAATGTTTAAGATAGGGAAAAAATGCTAATGTGTTTGTGTCGTGAGAAATTAAAAGTTATCTAGGATAATACGAGGGATAATATATACGTTTATATCCATATTCTTCAGTTTCGATCTTTTGTCAATTTTATATGTATTTTTTTCGTGTGAAAGGTCCAATTAATAAATCACAATTAATAGAAAAAAATACTTTAGCTAGCTAGTTCTGAGAAGATTTTTTTTTCAAAAAATCGACAGGCCAACTTTCACAACTTTTTGGCAACGACCCACATCCTAATTGCTTTTGCTTACATACTCAACGTTAATTTTATTATATAGTTCTTATATAAAAAATAGAGAAGTAACAGACTTTCAGGTGAATTTTTCTAAAAAAATTGATCTAATTTTTTCTTCTAATGCCTGAAAAGTAATTTCGTTTCGCAAATTGGTATCAATCCAAACAAAAATCCTTGAATTTTTATAATGGCTCCAACGCCCATTTTTGGTGATTGGAGGTTCTCCTTGATCGCCATTTTAAATTCTTCTCGATTCTTTCGCTGGGTTCCCTCCCTTGTCTCTTGGTCTCAAAGATCTCTTCGAGCTTTCTAGGCACTTGGTAGCCCTGAGAAAGAGAAGCCTCCTTTCGGACCTTGGTTCTCACGCTCGGGATCCTTAGGGCTCCCCAGGTACTTCGCGAGGCCGTAACTAAAACGTCCTCTCGAGGACGATGCTTTCTCCTCGAGAAATTCTACCTTTCTGCAGGTGCGTACGTTCAATGGGCACCAATCCCTTTAAACTTTAAATTCCCCTCGAAATATGCATTGAAAAAATTCATTAAAAATTTTAATTAAAGCCAAATTCCTCTTTTCAAATCCTACTATTTCTATTTCTACACTTTAGAGTTTAAAAGCATCTATATTTCGAAAAATATCCAAGACAGCAATTTTATTTTGTTCACATGGATCTTATTATTTTCAAAAAACAAAATCAGTTTAAAAAAAGGGATAATTGTAGAACAGAATTTCAACAAATATCAAAAAGTGTTTGGAATTAATTTACATTAAAATAAAGAGAAAGAATAAATTTGAATCTCGCGCTTGAATTCTCAAAACGCTCTGACCAATTACAACAATTAATTCGCTCGCGAAATTTAAAATTTGATTAATTTTTTCCGGAGAAAAATTTTCTCTGGTCAATCTTCTCTTTCAGTGCTTCTAAAATTATATTATGTAATTCATTTTTTTTTCTTGCTTTTTGGGTACTTTTTAAAAGAAATTTGTACGCGCTTGATGTTGTCGTCTCGGGAATGATCTTTTAACGTCTGGGGTAATTTTGACCTGATTTTATGTGTATACAACTTAACTATACACTCGTCTTTTACTTTTTTCCTGCCTCTTTTTTTTTCTTCTCGACGGAAAGTTATAACCGTCGAATAATCTTCGGGGCAAGTATTTTTCTAGATAGAGCAGGAAAGGAATTCAGATGAGATTTGGAAGAAAAATGACCGGCGAGAATATGGGAATCGAACATGTGATTCCCACGGGTCGTGAGAACGAGGCTACCACAAAACGATTTTTCTTCCCGTGCCTCCAAGAAGATCATAATCGGGAAGGAGCTCTCGTACAAATGAAATGTAAAAAAAAAAATAAATAAAATTACCTACACGGGAATTAGCGAAATTAATCAAAGGGAATTAAAAAATATTTCTAAACTGTTGACTTTTAGACATTAAGTTGTCTTTTAGAAATTAAAAACAAATTGAAGACATATTCTAGTTCCTTTGCAGAAAATAGTAAATTCTTAATATTAAAATATATATAAAATACAGACACATTAAACCCCAGACTTTGGTACTGTTCAGAAAATTCAATTTTCGAGAACGAACGGTTCGCCCTAAAATAGTATATTTAGCAACAAGTGCGTTCGTTCAGTCGATGGCCCCGCACTTGTTGCTCATACTATTTTTTTTTATAAGTGCGTAATCAGTTATTAAAAATAACAGATAATCGGGATTCCCCGATCCGGCTGTCGACGCGACGCACGCGCAGTGCGAAAATATACCAGAAGCGTTAAGAAATGTATTTATTATTTGCTTGAAAAAGTCTATGACATGAAGTTGCACACACTGCAATAATGGTTTCGTGGGGAATTTATCATTTTGCACTTGCTAAACAGACGTTCAAAGTAGCATTTGTTAAGCACGTATAAAAAAAAATACATATAATCCTGTTTTTTGCAAGACTGCATACTTTTCAGCTTGGATAACTTATATTTTATAAATATCTATATTTTATGGGACTGATTATTTAGAAATCATAAAAATACATTAACAGTTTTTAGATAGTTTTCAATTTTTAAATAAAGATTTGTTTTTAATGTCTATTTTCTAAATTGGCTTTTTGTACATTCTCATTATTATTTTATTATCGGAATATTAATAAAGAATAAAGAAAAGATATACTTTTCACTGGAATTTTTGCAAGTAAAAAATAAAGACGTGTGTAAATTTCTTGAAGCGAGCTTTCGTTCTCACGTGCAACGGGGGAACATAATCCCTTAGAAAGCAATTTCGAATACGACACTAGACGGCGCGTTAATGAAAATCACCGTCTGGATGCCTATGAATTTCTGTCTGACATAAGCGGGATCACGACTGGAATGTTTTGTCGGCGAAATCAGCCTGGAATTTTAAGAAACTTTCCAAGAATGTCAAGTCTTGTGGAATCGTGAGAACGAGGTTCAAATTTGACCCTAAGAATACCAGAGCTTAATAAAGTTCAAAGAGGATTTTCAAAGGCGCTGTTCTCATCCCTCCATATTTCCAGAAAATAAAAATTTAATCTGGTGATTAAAATAATAATTCCCCATTTCTTATTTGAAAATATTTATCTCCCTGAACTTTTCTTTCACAATTCTTCTTTATTTAAAAAACTAATGGTAATTTTTAAAAATTACTCAAATTTAAATTCCAAACTTTTCAAAAGTTCAAAACATTTTACTGAAAATTTGTTTTGGTCAAAAAATATTATAAACTAAAATATGTTAAACTAATCCTTTAACGATTTATTATTTCACTTTCACTAATTTTTGAAGACATTCAAAGAAAAGTCTATACTACAAAAATATGATACAGAGAAAAATTATTTAAAAAATTATATAAGTTAGAAATCTTTAAGAAACATTAAAGATTATTTTTTAAATTAATTTGAAACTGTGTGAAAGAGAATCATTTCATAATTTTTTTTATGACATAAATCTCGTCTACAAATTTTTTCTTTTTTGAAAATTTGAATATTCGAATATTCCATGATATCCCTTAAATTCTAAATGTAAAATCTTCACCGACAAAATGGAGTTTAAAAAAGGAGAAGCCATCAAAGTCGAGGGGACGGTTCAAAGGGCCAACCCTACTCTAGACGTCAGATACTTTCGTTTCTACCTGCTCCTTATCCTAGGACCTTCCAGGACCTTCTGCTTCCCTATTCCTTGTTTACACGAAGAATCTCGAAATGAATAGCAAGCAACCATCAACAAGAAAGATGTCATTATCGCCACCATTCAATTATTCTTAAACAACTCGTTCAAGAATCCAGGGTCGTCACAAGAAATTTTTCCAAAGATTAATATTTTTACTAGACATTATTTTGAAGTCTGCACACCTCCTTAAAATGTATTGTTTATTTTGTTCTTGATTTTCAGTAAATCAATTGTTTCCAAATTGTTTGTCACATTTATAATTTTTATCCATATAATCATAATATTGGCAATTTAAAGCTTGGAATAAAAGTCAAAAAATGGGAAAGCTTTTAAATCCAGATTCGATTTTTAATTAATTTTTATATTTCAACCTCAGTTTTTAAATAATTATTGTAAATCAATTATTACAGGACAATTAAATTTCTTTTTCTAAAAAAAACTTTCATAATTTCGAACAGAAGACTCGATTTTATTTTAACAATAAATCACTTAACACAACAATAATTTTATTTGCAAATTGTTAAAAACTAACAAATTTTTATCGGTAGAATTTTTTATATTGAATAATAATTTACAATAATTTAGTAACAAAAATTCATAGAGCTACAATTATTAATTTTTTAAATCCACAAACTTTATTTCCACAGCCCTGGATCATAGTCGAAGTCTGGACTCCAGCCTCTTCTGAACATCCAAACATCAGTATGTCTAAATCTAAAATCTAATAAAAACCTCTTCGATTCTAGGCTAGTTCCAAGACTTGGAAAGACTCTGTTCGTCTCCTGAGTTCCTGATGCTTTTACAGCCAAAGATGAAAGAAATTGAAAGAGAACTTATCTCCCACTGTGGTAATCCCTTAATTCCCTTTACGGTTCATTCTTCATTCGTTTTTGAGGGAATTACCAAAACCGAGAGACTTGCCACCCTCGCATGAATCCCTGGTCTCAAGATACACAAATCTGATTTTTTCTTTGATTAAAATTGACAGCTCTTTCAATTAAATTTGAAGTTTACTGGGTGTTAACATTTAAGATTGATTTAAGTTTTATAGAGATGTGAAAAAGAGGGGATTTCTGGTCTTTTCACGTTCTCATCATCATACGAGAAGGTATTGGTTTTTTAAATATTTTTTTTGTGGGTCTATACTTGAAAATCTTCTTTGGGTCACATGGGTTCCTGATTCACCCGTACGCCTAAATGGTTTTCTTTAATAGACCACAAATCGAGCGTGAAAGAAGTCGTTCTCCTTGGGATTATTATATAGAGAAGGTCCAAAGCCGAATTTATCTCGTGAGCTTGAAATCTCTTTTACCATCTATTTTATATTTGATTTTTATACTATCACGAAAATCCACGGAAGCTTTCGAATTTTTTATTTACTTTTATGGAAAACCAAATTTTTTATTAATTTTTTTTATTAAGTTTACTTTCAGGACTAAACATTTAAATTTTATCTAACTGAAAGAAATTTGTCTCGTTCAATAAAAACAATAATAATATAAATAAAATAAATATAAATAAAAGATATAGCAGTATTTTACATTTGCATGTAATTAATTTTTCAAGATAATTAACATACTAGTATACTATTACAGTTTTTAATTTAAAAATATCAAGTTTCAGATAATTGAGAATAACTAGATTTCAAGTTCAAGTCAACAAGCCAACGAACCATGAATCCAAGAAAGTTACATGAACATTAAACAAGTCTTTTTAAAAAACTGGTGCTGTAACATCTGCTGCTACAGGCACCTGATCAGGGCCCATTAAGAAATGCTACTTCCTTACATTTTCTAAATTCCTAGTCCAAAGACCACACAAAACTGACTTTCAGTTGTAAATGATACAAATCCTATTGTAGTAGTTTCAAGGATGTAACTGTAATCGCCTGTTTATTCGGGGTACTTCAATCCTTATACCTGAATTCTTAAGAAACTTTATGGTCTCAAATTGTTGGCTTTTGAACTTAAAATTAGCAGTAATTAAGCAATTAGCGTAGTTTGGTGAAATATAGTTTTGTTCCTCGAAAATTAATAGACCATAAACCTAACGGAAAGTGGTAACTAAACACTAATGACTCAACCTCTGAATCTGCAGGTATATTCATACAAGAGAAACTCCTCATAATGTCTTAAGCTTAAGCTTAAGGTCAAAAATAAGAACTTAAAAACCTCTTCAGGTTTTGTGAACTCCTGGTAAAAATGGTACTACATTTCTTGAAAAACGCAAACCCTTTCTTGACTGACAGTGGCGCCAATATAAACTTTTGTCTCTTGGGGCTCCAGACATTTTTTTAATTTACTAATTTTTACTTCAAAATTTATATTAGGGAAAATTTATTTAAAACATGCTTAACATTAAAAGTTTTTAAAAACCCGATTCTAATAGGTACTAAATATTTCAAAGTGCATAAGTATTAAAAATTAAAAGATTAAAAATTAAGAGTCATTGATTGTATTGCTTTTCTATTCATGATGTGATTCATGGAGATATGTAAATGTCTGGTCTGATAAAAAACAATTTTAAAATATGAAGCTTTAAAACCTTGGGTATTCCAAAATTAAAATTTTCAAAACCTTCTTGGACTTTCCATTTTTCTAGCAAAAAAAAAATATATTCCTACAATTAAATAAGAGTCCTAAATATTGACGATTTTAGAATATGAAACTTTAATTTTTTTGGCATTGCAAAATTAAAACGTTCAAAACCTTATTGGACTTTCCATTTTTCAAGCAAAAAAAAAAAAACAAAAAAAACTTCATTCTTAAAGGCTTTAAAAATTATCTTCAAAACTGGGAGGCTTTCAAAATTAACAGCCTATAAATTTATATCCTTTTTAAACTCAAAATACAAAATAATTAAATGAGTCCTAAATAATAATCCTACAATTAAATAAGAGCCCTAAATATATTGACGATTTTAAAATATAAAACGTTAATTTTTTTGGCCTTGCAGAAGTAAATTTTTCAAAACTTTATTGAACTTTCCACTTTTTAAGCAAAAAAATATTTTAAAAACTTAATTCTTAAAGGCTTTAAAAATTATAATCTTCAAAACTGGGAGGCTTTCAAAATTAGCAGTCTACAAATTTATCTTATTTTCAAAATAAAAATACAAAATTAAAATTCATAAAGAAATCTAAGACCTAAATAAATAATTAAATGAGTCCTAAATAACAATCCTGCAAACTAATTTCAAGGGGCCCAAAATTCAGAGTTACGCTATTGAATTGGTAGCATTCTTAAGTCCCAGGTCCCAGGTAGTTGAAAAATCGGGGTCGAATCGAGGACCAAACCTCGAACAAATGTTGCTGGCCTTGGGAAGGTGGTTGAGTCCCAAGACTTGGGACCTCAGCCCCAAGCAAGGACGAAGGACTCAAGAAGACGGAATACTTTCTTCAAGAATATAGTCCCCTAATGGAGGACCGTCGAAAATTAACCCTTTCGAGGCCCAAAGTGCAACGGTCAGTCCTTTCCTTTTCGTCGGTCTTTCTGGTCAGTTTCTCTCACTTTCTGGTCGATTCTAGTCGCCTGGTCGAAAGTCTTCGATTAATTCGTATTTACAATGTTCTTCACGCCTCACGGCATGTTCTTAACGGATCATTAACGGAAGCCAATTGATGCTTAATAGGACTTCTCTTGGGAGGACTTATCCAATGGTTGAGTACTCGTTAGACTCTCGCGTTAGACCAGTAGCAAAGAGTGTTAATTAGTAGAGTTCTTAAACAAACGATATACTTTCTCATATCGCATGGCTTCCTGGTGAGACGAGGATCTTAAATTTCCGTTTAAAGTATCGAAAAACCTCCATCCAATCAATTTGGTGTTCGACCTCTTTCTGAGATCAAACAAAAGGCTGATTACTGCGTTAATTTACTAATTCGTTTGCATACAAACGAATTACTTTTATTTTAATGCAAAATTTATTTTAATTTAATGGTTTTAATGAATACTTTTTTTTATGTATTTGAAAGGATTTAAATTGAAAAGTCTGTTTTGTTATTCATTAGTGGAAAGATTTAGAATAATAGAAATAGAGTTTTTAGAAACTGTTGAAGTTTAATTTGAAAAGGAGGCTTAAGAAATTAAGGCCCTTCAAATACAGAGCTTTTCAAAATTGAAACGCTTCCTGGTATACAAGCTGAAAATTAGAAAAACCTCCAAATTTGGAGTTTTTGAAAATTAAAAACCTCGAAATTGAAGGCTTGTGAAATTAAAAAATTGCTGATTAATATTTTTTATAATATAAATAAATATTTTTTATAAATGTGTGACATATTTTTTATCTTATTTTATTAAAAATAATTGTTTATTTTTATTCGGGAATATTGAACAAAAAAGTGAAAAGAATATTATTTGCCGTGGTCTGGCTGAGACTAGACCTGAGAGTTTTAGAGAGCTCAAATATTTTTCAACTGACTTTTCTACTCCCTGATGGATCAGAGAAGCACGAGAGAGGAGAAAGTGTTTTGCTGGTAAAAGGAATGAGATTGTTGGCTGGTTCAATTTGTCATCGTCTGAGGAGAACGATTTTACTCTATTAGTCTATTTGACTTGAGAACCGCTTATTACTTTGGTCCTAATTCATTTGAAGGCGTAAAAATCATTGTAAATACAAATTAGTTAAAGATTTTCTATCCGGCTAGCAGAAGAGGCAAGGAACCATCCGAAATCTTACGAATTTAAAGGCAGTGGGTCCAACCTCAAAAGTGTAAACAGAAAATAAAAAGATGTCAGAATGACAACTTGGATTCTTTATAAACATATAAATTTTAATTAAAATTAATTTTCCAAGATGCAGGAATTAAATAATCAGTTTGCAGTTTTTAGATGACATGTTAAAAATAGTTTTTATTTTGTATTAGATCTATTTTATAATGTCAAATACATATATATGTATATAATAAGGATATTTCAAAATTGGCTTCGAAGATAAACTGAAAAAAAAGGCTTCTAATTTTCAAAGTTACAGAAAATTTCAAGGTATCATTTTAATCGGTAGCAAAATGAAAAATAGGAAAACAAAAGACTGTGACTATAGAATAAATGATCCTCTTCAGATAAAAATAATATCCCTGCAAATTAAAATAATGTCCCACGATTTAGTGTGGTTTTATCCAAATTGCAAACTTAAAAATTTGAATGCTATATTTAAATATCCTGAATTATACAATAATTATTTATGGCAAAATTTCATATTTCTTTATGTTGAAAATTAAAATTTTTATAATCTCATCCTTTATTTTTTTCTCTTTTCCCTTTATTATCAACCTTAAAATGCTTTAATTAAACACAAAATTTAATTTAAATTTTGTTATTAAATTGTTTATAATTAATGCAATTGATTATTAATTAATTATAAATTATTCGTGAATCTTTGAAAACTTCAAAGGCTGGTTTCGCTTAAATTCTTCGTTTTACTAGATCCCTTGTCTCTAGTGTTAACGAAAGTCATTTCTTTCGACACAGGGTGGGTGTGGAGTTGTAAAACATGACGAGGGGGCGTCAAAAGGTGTTCGCCATAAGATACCTTATTCGGATCGTGAACAAGCACCTGGAACGTTGAGAAAGTTTGATACCGAGAAACTTCCTCGTTGAGTATAATCCCCTGTTCTCTGGGACCAGTAAAGTAGTGAGACTCTGATTAACCCTTTCGATGCGATCGATGCCGCAGTCGTTAAGCCTCTACAAAAGCAAGTGGTACAAACTACAAACCGGTTTCTAGTTTCAAGCGCATCCAAGAGCCCGATAATCCGGTCCAGTCCTTCTCTTCTCTTTTAAGGAAATCCACTGTACCATTGCTCCCTTTGGTGTCTCGCGTATCTCTCGGCGTATCCTTTATTCCTCTATTACTTCGTAAATTCAACATTATTTGAGACTGTTACCCCGTTTTTGGTACAGGAATTTATATATTTAAGTTTCCCTAAAGTTTAAAAACAAAAACTTTGAATCTCTCGTACAATTTAGCTATTTTTCTTTAATTAAAGTGAGCGTATAAAAAAGATAAATAGTTGAAAAATGCCTCAAATAGAAGTGATGATTATGTAAAAAATTCAGAATGTCCTAATTCCTGATCACCTACAGTACCGGCCAGGAATATGAGGACACCTGTTTTTTGTGAAATGCATAAGTTCTCATAATTTTTATAATCTCCTAGATAAAATTTTTTCCACAAAGTAATACGAAAGTTATCAAAACGAGTATTAAAATTCTGCGTAAAATAAACTTAAGGTGAAGTGATTTTGTTCATTCTGTAAGAAACCAATGCAAAAATGGTGCATTTTTCGATTTGTCCTAAAAATTACAATAACTTACGAAATAATTAACTTTTTAATGTCCTTAGGCTCATTTTAAAGTTTAGTCTCCATAGAATTTTATAAATGTATGACAAGAATTCTCCAATTTTTACCCCCGATTTCGCCAAAGACTGAAGTTGGCACAAAAAAGTTGTAAAACTTCAATAACATATAATTATTTATAGAAAAATATTAAAAATCAGTGTATATTAAATTTTAATATTTTTTTTAGAATACATAGGAATATTAATTTATATATTTTATATCAAATTAATTTTTTAGAGTTTTCGCTTTATTTGAAATTTTACAACTTTTTCGTTCCATGTTCAGTCTTTGGCAAAGTCGAGAGAAAAAATTAGAAAGTTCTCTTCCTACATTCATGAAATTCTATGGAGATTTATCTTTAACATAAGCATTAAAAAATATTAATTATTTCATAAGTTATTGTAACATTAAAAAATCTTAATTATTTCATAAGTTATTGTAAGTTTTCGCAAAAGTCGAAAAATGTACTCTTTTTGCATTAGTTTCTTATAGAATGAACAAATCACTTCACCTTGGGCTTATTTCACGCAGAATTTTGATAGTTTTCGTATTATTTTGTGGAAAAAATTTTATCTCGTAGATTTTAGATTATAAAAATTATGAGAACTTATGCATCTCATAAAAAACAAATGTGTCCTCATATTCCTTGCCGGTACTGTACATGTTTCTGCTTATATAGGACTAAAAGTAATGAGTTTTTCATTTTTTTTTAGATTTTTTAAACTGATTTTTTCCAAATTCTAACCTAAAATATGAGGGTTACCGAGTGGACATGAAGCTTCAGGGACAGACTTCTAAACATTTATAAACATTTTCAGGTCTAAAATATTTATCCCTATTCATACTTTTTAGATCCGTTACTTAATACAAACGACATGTATGAGTATCAATCATTTATACATTTTTTTGTCATTATTTCGCAATTTTAATTTGTGAATCTGTACTTGGGGACAGGTTACCGAGTGGATATTGTGGGTATATTTTAATTTTCCATTTCTAAACAAAGGCACCTAAAATTTTGAAACTTTACCAAAAACTACTTCGATGCAAGTTCTTTATTCTAGTGGTATTCAAAAAAAAAAAAAAATATATCAAATAATAAAAATCTGTAAAACTGTCGGGACTTGAATTTCACAACTTTTTGAAAACGACCCTTATCTGATTTTGGCCCAAATATATATATACTTTAAAAAATCCATGTAATCAGGAAATTGGGACATGATCAGGAATTGGTACATCTACCTTATATATTTTAATTATTTTAATTTACTTCGTAAATTTCAAATTATTCGAGACTAATATCCTGCTTTTAATGTATTCTTTTCTCGTTGATGTACCTCTGTCTCTAAAGAGCCGGAAAGTCAAGATTGGGCAATTTGCAGTTCATGTCTGAGTTCCTTTTGCAAAGATTACATAATTATTCTTTGTATGGGATGAGTCTTTAAGAAATGGAAATTTCTAATAAAAAAATACAGGGATTTATTAGAATTAAATTTTATTGTAGATATGGAGTTTTTCAAATTAAAGAGATCGATTTTTAAGGATTTCAATTTTCAAAATTAAAAGAGTTATTTTACAATTTACGTGTGTAAAAAATCATAACTTCAAAAATTAAAAGAATTAGAAAAATCAAGGTTTACAAAATTTAAATAAGGCTTCGGTTTTCAAAATTGTTTATAAGAATTTAAAATTAAGGTTTCAAAATTACTAAATGTATAGAACTCCTGAAAATAAAACCAAGAATCCAACGATCAAATTTGGACAACCATCATAAAATGTTCCTATTATAATTCAAAAAAAGATCATCCGAAAGTATCATACAAAAATAAAAAAGAGGAAAGAAAAATGAGAAGGCAACCAACCAAATCCCCTTACTTCTCTTTATTTATTTAATTTATTTATTTTTTTATTTTATTATTTCTTTCGTCTTTTTGAATTCCTTTCAAAAATACTTAAATTTATAAACCTTCAAAATTTGTCTTTTTAAATTACTTTCAAAAATCCTTAAAGTTATAAACCTTCAAAAATTTGTATATTATTCAATTTTAACACTTAAATCTTCAAAATTGAAGTCCTGTAATTTTGAAATAATTTGAAATTATTTAAAACTTTAAATTTCGAAACTCGTGAAGCATTTTTAATTTTAACTTTTAATTTTCATATTATTAATTTCAAATTTAATTTTATTCTTGGATTTTTTTAGAGAGGATCTCAGAGAGTGGATTTTTATCCTTTAATTTACTTCCATCTAAGTATTCTAAGTGATTTGTCGTCCATGTTTGAAAAATATAATTTTTTAAAAGGCCCCATAAACGAGACGTTGATACGGGCATTAAAGTTCTCCTCAAGGGCCTCCTAAGCGACCTAAGCCACGTGACTGGTCCTCTTGCCTCAGACTTACAAACTTATTTCCTTAGCCATTCTGTTCTCCTGTTCAACTTGTTTACAAAAGTCATTTTGATGAATAGAAACTCAATTGACCGTAAAATTGGCCACTCTCAGGCCCCATTATTAGATCCAGTATAATCCCAAGACACGCCTTTGGGTTTACAATTCCAACCCCAACCACTTTGAATTTCAAAGGAAAGACAAGAAACTTCTTGTTATGCTGTCCTGGTAGAAATTGGAAGCAAGTTCAAGTGTTCCAGATTCTTATCTCCAATCTCGGAGATTGTTTTAACAAAGAGCTGAAAATAATTGAAAATATTTTTATTTTATTTTTTAGAAGCAACATAAATATTGAATAAAATTTATGGTACCTATTTAATTTCTAAATTGAAAAATTGTTAGGTATCTTTAAAATATAATAATTATTAAATATTTATGGGTAAAAATATTTTAATTGTATTTTCTGATTTTAAATTACGTACTTCTTACTTCTTTTATATTTGAAAATGGTAACTTTAATATTGAAAAAACTTAAGATTAAATTTTTAAAATTTTGAGTATCACGTTTCAATGCATTTTAATTTTGGAAATTTCGAGATTTTGGTCGCTTTAAATTTTTTAAATATTTATATCTATATTTCCTTTTATTTAATTTTTTAAATCCAGGAAATAATCAAATAAACGATTTTAAGCCCCAGACTTAGGTACTGTTCAGAAAATTCATTTTTCGATAAAGAACGGTTCTTACTTTTTAGTCGTCAAAAAACAAAAAAACTTATTAAAAGATGTTAGGTTGTCAAACAGGATTTTTAATTTTAAAAAGATTATTTATTATTATTTATAATTAATTATCATTTTAATTTCAATTTCATTTTATTTTTTAAAATTTAGAAATTTAGAAATGGTTTCTAACTTTTCTAGCAAAAGTCACTCAACTTCTGTCTTCGTTCAGGAATCCTGAGCCTGGAGTTTACAAAAGTAATTTCTGGTGATTCAGGAATTAAACTGACCGTGAAATTTGTTATCTATACTATCTATAGGGTCCCTTATTGGCTACCTGAAACCCAAACCAAAATACACAAGGCTCCAATGCTTTCTGAAACCCTGGTACAAATGTGGAGCAAATCCTGACGCTTTCAAAGGTCTTCTCAACCCTTTGGTCTTCTCAATCCTGGGTTTCACTCAGGTAGATAAAATTCAAAGGAACTTTACAATTAAAATTTAAAAGGAACTTAAATCTCAGGTTTCCAGGTCAGGGACCAAAATGTCTGTGACTTCAATTTCTGAAGTCCAAAAATTTTAAGATTAAAAATTATAGTTATAAATACAATTATACAAAATTTTTAAATTATATTTTAAATAATCCAGAATTTAATTTAGTTTAACCAATTAAAATTACCACGATTTCAATTTGAATTTTATTGTAATTCTAATGCAGAAATCAGTTCTTAATGAAAATTGGTACAATGCAATATTTTGTTTTTAAAAATTAACAAATAGTATTCAGAAATACTTTCTGAAACTTAAATCCGTTTCTTTTTCCATGTAAGAATCTGTTCAATCTATTGAAAAATTTTAATTGAATTTTGTAGAAAAATAAATCTTAATTCCCTATAGAAATTCTACAAGTCTACACATAAATACGAAACTCAGCCAAGTTACGACAGACCTTGAATCAATTTCTTCGAACCTTCAGTAACACACTGAATCCAGAAGTATCATTTTTGATCCGAAGTTGAATTAAAATGTTACAAACAATTGAAAAATACATTACTACTACATAAACATGTCTATGTAGTGGTTATATAGTTGTCAATTGTTTGTAACGTTTTGATATTCTTGGATTTAGTGTGAAATTAACTCATCATATTTTAATTACTCCAAATGAGAAAATACCCTAAAAAATTCGATTCTTTTCCCTTCACGAGTTTGACGTTGTCACCTTCTCAAAACCTATATGTCCCTGTTTCAAGTATTCACCATGGATTCCCCCTGGAACCCAGGTTCTCACGCTGAAACCTCGACTTCGAAGGCGGTTGAATTTTTTCCATGAACAACTGGTCGAGGAGGATGCCGGGGATTTAACGGTCTTCCTTTTTTTCACCCTCGTCCGTCTTAATTTCTTGAGTCTTGCGGAAAGATTATCTCAGGTCCTGATTCCTTTATACATGTATGGTAAGAAATAAAATACCAATAAATCTGAGAAGGCCACATGCTTTAACAGATGTGTGACCTTGGTGAAAATTCAATTCCAAGACGTCGACCTTTGGAACGTGACGGGGACGTCCTTGAATTCTAGGAGAGATAAATGCTCCTGAGGAGAACCTGCTGTATTCGAGAATCGAATTTTATGCAAGTGAATGGCGAAGAGAGTATGGGAAAGGTCCCAGGGTCGAGGTCCTGCGATTCGGGTCAGCTTTAACTTCATTCAGAATTTCAGACGATGAAGATTCAATAATATCGATTGAATTTTTCAAAAAATTAAAATTTTTAAAATTTGTATTCAGGCAAGAAAATATATAAGTTTTTTCTGAAGTCTCTTGAAGTCACACCTAGAACACTTGAAGTCACTGAAATCACCTAAAGTTACTTGAAATCAATATACATTTCTTTTTATTTAAAAAATAGTAATTTTGTAACTTATTGATGTAAAATAATGCCAAATATCATCAGAAAATTTAAGTGCTTTCCAATACAAAAAAAAGACATTCAAACCATGGCAAATTTCTTTTTCAAAATTTGTATCTTTCCAAGTAGAAAATTTGAGTTTGGCCCTCAAAAAGGGTGCAACTTATGAGTCTCACAAACGGTTTGGGAACGTCTGGTTTCACACCACCTCATGGTGGGAAACGCCGTTGAGCTACGCTGGGTATGGGAAACATTGATGATTCCCAGGCAATGAATGTCTGGCCCTGCTATACCCTCTACGTAACTCGTAACGTAATCTACGTAAACGCACGTTTCATGCATATCTGAATGCACTCGAGTGTCCACGCGTGTCACAATCAGGCTCGAAAAGGAAACGACAAATTAATCTCCACCTTAATTGGAAAATGACTCAAAATTATTCCCAGAGACCTTTATTCAATCCTCTAAATTCATTCTCTCGAACATTGACTCTGATTATTCAAAAAAAAAACAAATACTATTCATTTTAAAAATTTCCATTAAAATAATACTTTTGTTGAGCCTCTTTTTTAATTTCTGCAACATTATTTTATTACCATATAATTCTTAATCATTTTTCTTTTAAATACTCATTTTTAAATTAAGAGCTGAAATAAAATGTTGCAATTTGAATTTCGCGCCTAAAGGTCAAAATCGTGACGTCATTTTCCAGAAATATAACCTTGAAATCGTGGCGCGAAATTTAAATTGCAGAATGTATGTGGGTTTAAAAATTAGGAACAGTATTTTTTTTAAACGTATATTAGAAGAAAATTTTTAGTTTTTGATTGAATACATGATTTTCAAAATATCACAGCAGTCTATTGAGAAGAGATTGACCTAAGAATCTTTCTTCCTAGCCATCTTACCGGCTTCATGCCATCTACTTGAAACCTATGCTTTCCTGGTGCTTCTAAACACTTGGTTTCGTTCGACCCTAACCTTTTTGACATTCAAAGGTCTTCAAATGCTTCAAATTATCTATTCCTCTATCCTCTTTCCCCTTACCTTTTAAAATTTAAACCCTACCAACAAACAGTTTGTTTATTTTTTAGTTTAATTACAGACAGAATAAATTAAAGTTAAGGTAGTTGTTTAATGAAACGTGGAATTGAAGAGAAAATTTGAATGGAGCGAATTTCTGATTATATCAATTGAGTGAATGAAGGGGTAAAAAACAACAGGTTTATAAGCCACGTGTTCTCCAGAGTTCTGGAGTCTAGGTCTAGACAGACTGGAGACGGTTGTGAATTTGAAAATCGTGGGAAGACACGTGCCAAACCGTCGGCTTTCCCAGCCTTCGATAAATAATTCGATAAAAAAGTCAGATTCGAATGGTCACCACCCCGAAGGCCACGGGAACCAAAGCGTGAGAAGATACCAAACTTGGGACCAACTTTGGTCTCTGAACTACCAGGCACCCAGAAACTCAAAGCAAGTCATCCAAGAATTCAAGCTTCTTCCCTCTTCTTCCAATCTTCGAATCTTTTAAATAAATAATTCCCACCCACTAAAAAAATATTTCATCAACACAAGTCTATATTTTTAACTTTAGAGCCCATTTTCTAATCTATAAAACAATTTTAGAAGCACTACAATCTCTCATCTGAAATTAACAGATTACTGAAATTATAGTTTATTTTTAATATCTAAGAATTCATAATGCTCTTTAATAATAACCCTTGTTAAAATCAATATAAAAATCCAGGAACGAAAATTAAGAGGTCCAATATTTCATTTGGTTCTTTCTTTTTATTTTACGTGCTTTTTCTCTGAATTTTGGAGAATTAATTTCGGATTTTACAATAAGAGAATGTGCAAAATTCATTTTTAAATTGTAAAAACAATTTTTACAGGACGTAATATTTTAGAAATAGGGTAACATTTTTTTAAATAAAGTGTCTGATAATGAAACTGAAATAGAAACTTTTGAATAATATGTATTTTCCAATGAAAACCTAATTTGAGAAATAGTTTTCGAAACTAGAATCTCAAATTTGGCAAATTTTGGGAAAAATTTTGTTGACGAGGAAAGAAAGTGAGGGGTGGTTGAAAAGAGTTGAAACCTGCTTGATCGGCCTAGTCTCCTAGTCGACCTGGGAATCAGTTTCCCCTGAAGCTGTGAAGATTCTCACGAGCCAGAAAGGAAACGACTCGAGCCATTGAGAATCGAGAATGCTTGAAAAGTCCCGTGGGAAGAATCGTGCGTGCTTGAATTAGAAAAACAATATAAAATACAAGGAGTCTACCCCTTCAATAGTCTGATCGCCTACGAGCAAAGTCACTGAAGCAGAACACAGAAAAATATTTGGATGAATTTACTAAAACATTATATGGATCTACCAATTTATTTGGTTAATGTATTGAACAATAAGCACATATTTGATTCAAATTAATTTATTAATTGCTCAAATTTTTGAAATTCAATGTTTTGGTTCATCTAACTTTAAAGAACAAGTAAATCAGTAGATTCAACCAGCATTTTTGGTTTCATAATTCCACGAACCATTTTTATAAATTATAATTATAAGAAAATATTTTTTAAATTTAGTTTTTTTTTTCTTTTTTAATGTAATGTAATTTATTCACACATTTTATAAGTTATACAGAGTAGTTACATAGAAGTGAGATTGATGTTCCAACG
>JBAGKK010205415.1:0-14498 GCA_037177015.1 Euceroptres primus | reverse complement strand
AACCACCAGTCGTGGACTGGTGTTTCACTACTTAATTTAAAGAAAGGTCGAGACTAAACATACAAAAAAATTTTATTTGTTGAAAATACCATTTGCTATAATATGCATTTGTTTTAATTTTCATTTATCCTTTCTACTGGTCCAAATATCCATTTACCATAATTTTGAATTATCCTTGTCATTTATCATGATTTTCATTTTTCCGAAGAATCGTGTGTCATAATTTTTATTTACCTCAGTTTCCATTCGACCTAATTTATAATTTGTCGAATTGTCCTTTGCCATAATTTTTTATCAATCGAATTGTCGTTTACTGATTATTTTTATGGCAACTAGTAATTCGGAGAAATATAGATTGGGTCAAATGAGAATTGGGTTACAAAGAAATTATGGCATATGGCAATGTGAATTTGACAAATCAGAAATTAGATTCGATGGACATTAGGGCAAATAAAAAAAATATAAAAATAACGAAATCATAATGAATAATATTTAAGTTTAACCCGATTCCAGGGTGAAAATTGCCTACAACAAAAACAGACTAAATGGGTGGGTATCAATTTGATCAAAAAACTGGATCAACTTGATCCGAATTGGCATAAAAATGTTGCAAGTTTTCATTTGTTTGCAGCATTTTAATACCTTCAGGTTTTCTGTGAATTAACTTCAGAAGGATTTTGCCTCAATATCAGGATAATTTTTTGTATGAATAATATAAATTATATATATACATATGTCTGTGTAAAGTAAATAAATAATATAAATAAAATAATATAAATTTTTATATGAATATTAATGAAAATATTTCATCTTTAACATTTATCCTTAGTTTTTTTGTCCGCGATTGGTATTTCTGCGGTGGATTAATTTTAATATCTCGCTATAATTAATAATCTGGCATTTTGAGTTATGCAGTTGGGAGCGAAAATACCATGGAACAATCATAACGATAATTGTCACCGTGGAAGGGAAGAAATGAGAGAAAGTGGTAAAGTAAGGACGAGGGAGCAAAGGCCGAGTAAAAGTACACGCGTTGGTCCGCCTCAAAAGAGACCGCCTAGCCTGGTGGTAATTAAGGCGAGTCGAGCAGTGCAGGAACTTTTTCGGCCTGCCTTAAATAATAAATAGTCGGACGAAAAACGCGCCTGGCAAAAGCACGGCGCTCATTAGCAGCAACGGGACGCGAAATCGTGCGCAGCTTCATCGACGGCTCCGCAGATGAAATGTGGGATTTCTGCGAATCCGCGGTATAAATTCAACAAAATCCGTCTGCACGTGCAATGGGCATTTGTGTACTATGTGTACATAGTATGACTGCATAAAAGTGTGCGTAAAGAAATTTTCTATATGCGTGTTTGTAGCATGTACCAAAGGGCGCAGGATGCAAAGCAACGCTTAGTTTCACCCGCAATATCCTCTCGCGGATTTACCGTGGACGATTTTAGCTGACTCCCACGCTGTCCTATAGATTTCTCAGCTTTATGTGGTGGGATGTAAGTGAAGTACTGGAGCGCGTTTAACTTTTACTTCTGTTACGCTGAGTAGCTTTGGAGAACCGCAAAGCTTGAAATTATGGGACCAAGTTTACCTTAACAAAGTATCAGTGTTTACAGAAATAGAATATATTGGATACAGTATCGGATTTGATATTAACTAATTTAACTAATTATATTGGAGAATATCCAGTAGACTACAAATTTCGCTATTTTATTTAATTGGGTCTAATTTCGGGATTGATGAATATTTTTTTGCATCAGGGCTCATTTTAAAGTTGAAAGTGTGTGTATTTTTTTTCTCCACAGATGCTTCCAAACTTTGGAAACTGGTTTGCGAAAAAATTGTCAGCTCCCTAAATCTGAATAAGTCAAATTTCACGTGACTCAATTATAGCTATGGCAATCAGTAGAATTCTACTGGTAATTGGTTGAAAATTACTACAATTTCAGTAGACTTCTACTGATTCACTAGTAGAAACGATAACTGAAATTTCAGTAAGCATCACTGAAGTTTTATTTATCGTTGCTACTGGTAAATCAGTAGAAATCTACTGAAATTTTAGTAATTTTCCACTAATTGTCAGTAGAATTCTACTGATTGCGATACCTAGAATTGAGTCGCTGCAAACATTCAAAATCAAACAGATGTCTCTGTTTAACTTTAAAGTCAGGTAGACCAATTTAATTTATTATTGAAAAACGTCAACGTGATAGCAATTTCAGTTTCTGAAATTAGCAGTACTGAGAAATTTGTTTTAAAATGTTTCAATGGACGTCCTTTTGAAGCCCTGAAAAGTTTGAGGCTGAATTCTTAATCAAGTTTTTGTTATTAAGAAAAAACGTGAAATCGCAACATTTTCTCAACACGTTTACTCGGATTGTTACTTTCGACTAAGAGATAGGTAAAAAGTGTATAGAACTTTGTTTTTGGAGCATAAAATAATCTTTAAAATGAGCCCTTAGCAAATACCCTACGACTAATAGTTTACGAGATATGAATTTGTTAATTAGCATTGTGCATTTTTCAGGAAAGACAAAGGGATGATGAATTTTCATTGTTGCAAAAAAAATCGCGATTGAGTTTTCGCTATTGGATTCTTAAATTGGATAGTTTAAAGTATTGAAAATATTTTTTTGGATTTCAGAATCCAAAAATGACAGAGGGGTGAAGGAGCACTTTTTTAACATTCATATTTTGTAAAAAAAATCTGCTGAGTTCAATTTTGCTGAAAAATTTAACAGATTGTGTATCATCAGGAGAAATTATGTTTAAGACTTCAAAAAAATTTTTCACATTGTTTATAACAAATCGTTATAAGCAATAATTTTTTTCCATAATTATAGCTGTCAGAAAAATCTGAAAAAAATTGGGTATAACCATTGAAGAAGGTGGATTTTAATTAATACTTTACCAAAAAGTCCTACGTACAATATATTCGTTACAAAAAAATATTATTTAAACAAATTTTATAAATAATTTCATAGAACTACGCCAAATTGTATTAGAATTTTTTCTTAAATTTGGAAATAACGATTTGTTATAAACAATGTGAAAAAATTTGTTGACATCTTAAACACACTTTTTCCTGAAGATGCACAATCTGTTAGATATTGTAGATATTTTTCCAAAGTTCTACGTGCAATATATTCGTTGCAAAAAAATATTATTTAAACAAATTTTATAAGAAAATTTCACAGAACTACGCCAAATTGTAATAGAATTTTTTTTAATATGGAAATAACGATTTGTTATAAACAATGTGAAAATTTTTGTTGACATCTTAAACATACTTTTTCCTAAAGATGCGCAATCTGTAAAATATTTCGGCAAAATTGAACTCCACAGATATTCTTTTACAAAATATGAATGTTTAAAAAAAAGTACTCCCCCGCCCCGCTGTCATTTTAAAGCTTATTTTATGGCCTGAAAACAAAGTCCTATATACTTTTTACCTATCTCTTAATCGAAAGTAACAATCCGAGCAAATGTGTTGAGAAAATGTTGCGATTTCACGTTTTTTGTTAATAATAAAAAATTGATTAAGAATTCAGCCACAAACTTTTCAGGGCTTTAAAAGGACGTATATCCAAACATTTTAAGACAAAATTCTCCGTGCTGCTAATTTGTTCTAGCAGAAATCCTAATTTGACTGTACTATATACGTTATGTAACTAGCAATTTCATACGCGCGCTAAAACGCACATGAAACGTTGCATTAGCAACTGTTAAAAGATAGTAAAAGAAAATACTAAAATATATTTTAAGTGAATAAAAAAAATACTATAAATAAGTATATATATGTATATAGAATTTTTAATACACTTCATTATACAATTTCCAATTCAAAGGAAACGTTTTTAAATATTATTTAAAAATAATTTTCGTCAAATTTTGAGCATATAATCAATGTTTTAGCATACAATCAAGATTTTAATATAGTTTTCTTTCTTATAAAACATCTAATTTCTGCAATTTACATCCCATTGCCTCATATTTTATGAAAAAGTCAATGTTTATAGTCAACTTGATGTTTAATTCCAGTAAATATAAAATAAGTGAGGTACAGTTGTTGAATAGTTATATTGAAAAATTACTAAATAAATACTGCAAAATTAAAATTCCTTTTCAAAATAATTATTCACTTTGCTTTAAAGGAGCGTAATTTTTAGATCTAATAATAATGAAATGCATACATTTGTGGTAATAATATGTTTTTATGCATACTCTCTAAATTTCTAAAAGTCTCTTTTGACTAATGAAACTGTATCGATTTGTTCACCAAATGATTTAATAACTATTTTTACTAATTTTCAGTCTTACTAACAGTGAAATATTGCTAATTCACTTTAGTCACAGCACTCAATTTGACTTCAGTAATAAATTTTTCTACTCAATTAATTGGCAGTGCGAATTAATTATTACTGTATAAAAGTTAGTAAAATTGGTTACTAAATCATGTGGTGAATGAATCGGCAGTATTCACATTTCATTATTATTAGGTCTCTAAATTACGTCCTTCTAAAGCAAAGTAAATAATTATTTCAAAAAGCAACCACGAGTTTGAATTATTTATTTACTCATTAGTAATTCTTCGTTATAAATATTCAGCAATAATTGTCACTCACTTATTTTATATTTACAGGAATTAAGCATCAAGTTGACTATAAGTATTACCTTTTTCATAAAATAATAGGCAATGGAATGTAAATTGAAGAAATTAGATGCTGTATAAAAAAGAAAACTACATCACAATTTTGATTGATTTAATGTACTAATATACAGAATTATATACATTAAATTGTTTATATTTTCTACTTAAATTGTATGCTCAAAAATTGACAGAAATAATCGTTAGTTTAAATTCTTCAATAATATTTCAATACGTTTACTCTGGATTGAAAATTGTATAATGACACGTATTAAAAATTCTATACATATTTAAAATATGTATTTGAATTAATTGCTAGTGTTCTTAATTAAACAGCATTATTGAATTAAAAACGTTAAAAATTAATTAATAAATTTCGAATTTAATATTTAAAGAAATTAAATCGCTAAAAATTAAATCATTTTCAACTGAAAACACTTAAAATTGTTTGGATTACATTTTAAATCTTCAAAAATTGTACGTCAAATTAATAGTATTAATAGTTAATTATCTATATATTATTTAGGCATAATATATAAATAACTAATTATCAGCATTTGCAAAATTTTATAATTTTAAAATTAAACAGATATATACTGATTTAATTTTAGAACCAGGTGAACGAATTAAAATTTGTATTGAAAACAATTGAAAAACGTCAACATCACAACAATTATCAATAGTGAAGCAACTTCACACTGCGTATGGAAAATTATCAATTGTGCAGCAACTTCACTCTGCGAATTGAAACCCATCAAGATTATTATTATTGTACATAAAAACCAATCTCAAAGTATTAAATAATAAAAAAAGCAAAAGCATATCTGCGAACCAACTTCCTGCTGCGAACGGAATGTATTAGCTGCGAATATTTGTAGATTATTATATATTAATTGTTATTACTACAAAATTAAATTAAAATAATACGAAATTATTGATAAGAAAATAGATTTAGCACTTCTGATTTTCAAAAGTCCGTACCTAAAAAACGTCTCCTTTTATCAGTGTTAAGTGATTTTTTGCGATTGTTTTCTGCACCAAAAAGGATCTGCATTGCGAGTTTATAAAACTACACTAATTCCTGGCTTACGTCTTGCAGCAGGGACGCAAAAATTCCCCTCCATTATATTGATGGGATGTCAAATCTCTTGTAATAATCTCTAATAGCCAATATGGTCCATTAGCCGACCCGATTCAAACACGATTTTTTACAGCCGCACGTGATACGTCGCTGCGATATCAACTCATCAAATGCCGCGCAGTCGATGACTCTACTGTGGTGAGGTCGATGAGAGCCTGCCGTTTGACTCATCGCTGTACTAAAAGGAAAGAATGATATTTAAGCGAGGGCATCGTCCTGCCAGCATTGATACTCTCGTGTTTTACGTTATCGTGATTTATGACGTAATTGTGGCTCCATTTGCAAATGCGATCGGCCTGCACTTCTGGCTCCAATAATCCAGTCTCTCAGCTTCTACTGGACCGAAAATAGACTCGAAGAAATAAGATGAAGTGAGATTCTGCCGGATGTGCGAATCGTTCGGAATAATAATCGAATTACGATTAAAGTGCTGCATATCCGCTCGGATTATTATTTTGGGCATCTTCGAACTTTTGACCTTTCTCTCATTGAATTCTCTTGATAGTTGCAACGGGAGTTCAAAGTGGATGCTCCAAAAAATCGAAGATGTCTTATCTCCTTGGGAATAAAGTGCTTTTCTCTAATCCGGAACCGAACTTCGTAAGTGATGCCCGAATCGTGTATTTTTTGACAATGCACTACATTTTTAAATTCTGTCCCACGTCATTAAAAAAAGAACTAACAAAAATATCTATCATAATAATATAGAGTACTTTTGTTTTTCTTTAATTATTAATTTTCATTCTAAATACTATTTAATTGTCTTTCATTGATGGTGCATCGGCCGGGAAACCGATAATCCAACAATGAACGACAATTAAAAAGTATATACACTCATCGCTTGATTTCGGGCCGGGCTTGGGGGTAGATGGCCTTAAATTCAATACTATTAAAATCCAGTTTGAACTGGATTTAAAGCGACTGGCGATCAGTCTTATGTCCATATTCAGGACTGCACATATAGTCTCTGAACGTACAAAAGTAAGACGCTCAGGGAGGGAGGAGACAGAATCAGTGAAGCGTGAACGACCATGAAGCCGGCCAGAAATCCAGCGATGAGTGTAAAATTAAAATTAAAATTTAAAGGAAACAAAAATATTCGTTTCCCTTAAGTTGTTGATAACTTTCCCAGCTTAAATAGAGTCGCGAAACGTGATAGTATGATGGATTCATCAGAGACCTTTTCATTTCAACTATGTTTAACTATATCACATTTAATAATCAAACTGTGCATATTGTTATTTTCACACACTGGTGTGCTTAAAATTAATTTAATTTAATTTTTTTCGGACAAACCTAAAGCCAAAACCAAAAATATTATAATTGTATACCTTTCAATTTGACTAATTTAGTGCTTAAAAATTTTATGAATTTCGGAAAAAATATTCCTTAAAGTTTCCGATTGAACTATGAAAAAACGTTTTCAAAAAAGTTTAAAAAATATGTGTTAGTCAAAAATTCAAATGTGATAAGCAAATGTCCCTTCACAAAAAAAACTAGTCATAATTGGTTTAAGTCTTTTTGGCAAATTTCTTCTATTTTTATAAACTACAAAATAAATTAGTCTCCGTAAAATCAACCAAGACCTTTTTTCTTCACTTTTTGTACGGGGTCCTTTTCTTTGTTAATATTTATGAAAATAACCACGTTTAATTTTTATCTTGACGAAGAATATGTCAATTTGATTACTACAATAACAAATTGTGAGTTTTCTACGATATTATCATCACGTATATATAAATATGCATATTTTATATATAATAAATTATTAGGCATAATTTATAGTTAAGTAAACTTTAATCTGGTAATACTTGATAAAGCTTTCGTGACAGAGATACTAAACTTGATATTCAGAATATATGAGATCCATCACATATTCTGAACAAGAAGTTCCTTCCTTCCGCTCCCGGCATTCTTTGCGACATCGAAGGTCGCCTTCGTCGTGCTCGGCATAAATTCTCGAAGCAGGAGCTCGATTAATTAGTTTTAAGAAACTCATCTCAGCAAAGATGTCCCTACCAGCGACAGAACGACAGTATGCCGCTCGTAAATGCGTTATTATCGCCAGCTGATGCTTATAGATTCTGTCGCTGGCCCGTTATGGACGACACTTTAACCCCCTTCAGCAGTGATTTCCTGCCCTCGAGCATGATTTCGCGTCAATTTATTGCTCATTAATGCCAAACGACCCTTTTCCTATTCGTCCTCCTTTCTTAAGGATATGCTCACCCAAGACGATCAGGAAAAAATTCTTGCGATCAAAATCACATATCACTGGCGTTAGACGTTCTGGGAATTACGTTATTATAATAAATCAGGTTATAACAATAAATCAAGTTATAAATATAATAATATTATAATAAATCAGGTTATAAAAATAAATCAAGTTATAAATCAACATGTGTTGGTTAGAGGAATTGACAAATTATAGAGTAAACATTTCTTTTATCATAAATTAGATGAGAGAACATAAAATCTGTTCATCAGATTTCCTACCAGGATATTCCAATGTATCTTAACCCTTTAAAACCGGTACACACTGTGTGGCAAAAGCACTTTTCGTGGACAAAAGTCTGTCTATAAGCCAATTTTCAATATATTTTGATGTTTTTTTTAAATGACCGTAAGGCTTTCAGGTATAACGAGTCGGTGCAGTAAATTCACTTTGATCAAACAAAAATTTTTTATTTAACAACAAAATAAACAATATTTTCTTCCTAACTTTTCAGATGTACCTTTTTTTTTAGATCTTCAAATTGAATAAAGAAGAGCTTAAGTAGTGTAATAACTATCTAGCAATAATTTCCAGTAAGCAAGAGTAAGAAAAATATTGTTTATAATGTTTTAAACAAATTAATGAACAAAAGCCATTTTCTCGTGATTCGCAATGATTAGTTGTTTAAAATTCATAGTTTTTATATAAAATATGAGAGAAATTAATGCTTGATTGCGATTAGTTAAGAATAGCTGTTGTTTGACTATTATTTAAACAATTTTTATAAACAAATACACAGTTTTCGTATGTCACAATGAATATGCTCAATTTTTTTGCAGATTTAACCAAAAATGTGTTGCCAAAGACTCCATGCTGTCATTTTTTTCAAATTAACAACAACTGTTAATTATGTTAACAATATTTATTAAGAAATTCATATTTTCAACATTATTCCATGAATAGGCCCAATTTTTCTGCGAAACCAACTAAAAATGTATTGCCAGTGACTCCAACCTGTAATTTTGTGCAAATTGATAAAATACAATTATTATTTAAACGATTTTCATAAATAAATGCACATTTTGACCATTTTTCCAAGAATAGGCTCCATTTTCATAGCGAAATCAATTAAAAATGTATTGCCAATGACTCTTTGCTATGATACTTTGCCAATGGACAAGAACAGTTAATTATTTAAACAATTGTTATAAACAAATGTACATTTTGGCCACTTTTGCATGAATAGGCTTATTTTTTTCGTGGAATAAATTGGAAATGTCTTATCAATGACTTCTTCTTGTCATACTTGTCCAATTAACAAAAACTGCTGATTATTGAAACAATATTTATAAACAAATTCACAGTTTGACCATTTTTCCATGATAAATATTAATTTTTTTTTGGGTATCATCAAGAAATGTCTTGCCAATTATTCCTTCTTGTAAGGCTTGTCATATTTTTCAAATTAAGAAAAAGTGTTGTTATTTAAACAATATTTATAAACAAATTCACAGTTTGACCATTTTTCCATGATCAGTATTAATTTTTTTTGCGGAATGAACTTAAAAACTGTCAAAATGTGAATTTGTTTATAAATATTGTTTAAATAACCAAAAGTTCTTGTTAATTTTACAAATATTACAAGACTGAGTCATTTGTAGGACATTTCTAGTTTATTCCACGAAAAAAATTAGCCTATTCATAAAAAAGTGGCAAAAATGTACATTTGTTTAGAATAATTGTGTAAATAATTAACTGTTTTTTTCCATTGGCAAAGTATTATAGGAAAGAGTCATTGACAATACATTTTTAGTTGATTGCGATCAGAAAAGGGAGTCTATTCTTGGAAAAATAATAAAAATATAAACAATTTTTTTCTTACTCTAACCTAGTGGAAATTATTGCCAGATAGTTATTAGACTGACTCTAGCTTTTCTTTAGTCAATTTGAAAATATTTAAAAAAAAGGTACATTTAAAAAGTTAGAAAACAAATATTGTTTATTTTGTTGTTAAATAAAAAATTTTCGTTTGTTTAAAGTGAATTTTCTGCAACAACTCGTAATATCTGGAAGCCTTACGGTCATTTGAAAAAAAAAACATCAAAATCCATTGAATATTGTCTTATAGACAGACTTTTGTCCGCAAAGAGTGTTTTTGGTCACACTGTGCTTAGTTAAAAAAAATGATTTTTTTGACATTTTTCTGGTTGAATATTTTTTTAGTTTGGCATTTTTAAAATTTACTCTTTCAATTTTCACGAGAAAATAAACGTTTTAACGAATTTCTGTTCGAAAAATCTTTTTTAGAACGCATTAATGTTCCTCAAATTTTTCCCAAGTTCTTAAAATAAAATTGAAAAATATTTCCAAAAATAACATTTTGTCGAATGTATATTATATGATACGTCGGGTGTTAAAGAGTTAAGTACTTTACATAGTTATAGGGACAAAATCAACTTTTTATCCAAGGAAATGAAAATTTAGGCAATTTACTTTTATCGAAATTTTGTTCATGTCCAAAAAAGTGGTATTGGAGATATTCTATGGATTCATATAGAATTAATAAAGAATGTTGCTTTCCTATTCACACAATTTTGTCAAATACACGGAGAAAAAATCTGTAAAATTAACAAAATAATCTGTTAAAATAGGGACAGCAGATTTTTGTATTATATTTACAAAAATTTCTGTTAAATTTACAAATAGTCAATTTAACAGATATTTTTGTAGAATTAACAGAAATCTCTGTTAGGTTAATGGAATTCTAATTTTTTAAAATGGTTCTCTAACAAGACATTCCTGTTAATTATACAGAAATATCTGTTAAAGTCACTGAGCATCTGTAAGTTTAATAGAAATTTCACTAAATGTAACAGAAAAAAATCTGCTGTTAAGTTTAGAGATTTTTTTCTCCGTGTGGGTAGAATTTTTTTCTCGAAGAAAACAATTTTTTGCAAAACCATAGCAATTATTTTTAAAAAAAGTCTCCTGAATTTGTAAAAATATTGGCGTCTCATGAACATAAAAATTGTAGGAAGAGATATACGATTTGAATTTTTGTGTTTTCGTCTCAGTTTTCGATTAAACATTTCGTTCATATAAAAGATTTTTTTTAACTTGAGAAATAGCTTTTACATTCTTATAAGGGTCGTTGCCAAAAAGTTGTGAAATTTGGCCTATCGAGTTTTTGAAAAAAAAATCTTCTTAGAACTGGCTAAAGTATTTTTTTCCGTTAATTGTGATCCAAAATAAAACGACAATACCAATTTAAGAGATCAAGAATCATTTTTGTAGCGGAGATAAATAATTTACATGTTAGAAAGGTTACCAAGTGGACATTCAATAAACGCAGAAAAGTAAATTTCAAAATCATTTTTAAAATATGCAGAGTGGAGATAAAATTTTTTTTAAATATTGTAAAAATTTCTTTTTTCGCACTTTATTTGACTGTGTCGCCAGATTTTCGATTATATATTTTTTTAATTAACACTTTTTAAAAATTTGTTACCGAGTGAACTTTATTATAAATCGTGCGGTACATAATTTGCAGAAATTTTTTGATGAAAATTTCATTTCAAAAATTTAAAAGGTACAAACATAATTTATTTCAAAATTTTATTTTCGACAATTATTTTAGCGATTAAAAAATTTAATTAAAAAAATTGGATGAGGTCAAGTTGTAGAGAATTTTTTTCCAGAGAAAATAAGCTATCATTCACTAAAGTTGTTTTATTTTTAAAAACTTGGTAAGAAGTGATAAAAAAATCACGAAAATAAAATTTTTTAAATAAATAATTTTTGTATCTTTCAAATTTTTTTCATGAAAAATAATCTTTTCTCTTTTGAACAATACCATCAATTATATTATTGCCAATTATATTATTAAATTATATCAATTATTTTATGAAACAATTCCATCAGTCATAATATTGTAATTCTTGAAAGTATAATTAATTATGTTTTTCTGAGACCTTTTCTTTGTACCCATAACACTTTAATTCAGTAGGTTAACAGAAAATTCGGAACGGCAGTGTTCTCTTTTTCATTATGAACCCAAATTCATTTAAATAGTGATAAATTGAACAAAAATTGTAATTAGGATTAAATTTTATGAGCCATGGAAAAAATTTAGTTTCTGAGGAAGACTTCTCTTAAAGTCATGGCATTTTAAGAGCAGTAAATCAATTTTTAACTTTGATTGAAATCGAGTGAATTTTTTTTCGAATCAGAAAGACTTTCATTATTTAAAATTGTAAATGAAATAGTTACTTTTGTATATATTCTTTTCCGCAAAAGTTTTTTCAATTGTATGTATTTTAAAGTAGTAGCTAAGCTCGAGACTTGAGGAAAGGGTGTGGGTTAAAATCACGGTACACGTGTCGCACGCATTTCCTAAAATTGATTCTTTCTCTTGCACCTTGCATATCCATCTCATATAATTATAGGATTTTCACAAGGTTCGTATTGTCGGATGAAAAGCTGACATGAGAGTGAAGCGAAAGGAGGCTCGCGTGACACGATAATAACGGATTAAGAAGGGTGCCTCATTTATATTTTTCAAACTCTAGCCTTCGACCTTCTTCCGCTTGTTGGATCAGACCTTCCTGACTCTCGTCTGGTCGCGAAACTATATTTGCGTGCGAATCTCGAATTAATTTTTCAACTTGGCAGTTATTTCTCTGACACTTGTCATGACTTTACAAGATTTCGCGCCTTGTAGAAAATTTGTCGGATACATAGAAAGTGCTGATAAAATGTAAAACACAAACTGTGCTTCCACTGATATAATTTCTTGAGCTAAAAAAATATTAGATTATTTAATTTATTTTCAATTTATTTCAAATTCAATCTTAATTTATATTTATGTTTATCTAACAACTTGTTTACTTGAATGTCTATGTATATAATTGAAACTTAATTAAAATATTTTGCCTCTGATATAACACGAATTCAGAGAATCCAATCTAGCTTTGCGAATCAGTCTGGACTTGTTGGCTTTACAATTTTCCGTAAGTCAATAATCCTCTTTCAGTGTTTTTCTTTAAAATAAGCACGTAATTCAATGTCTGCTTAACATGCTGCATTTGAAACTCGTTTTTCCAAATTGATTTATCTTTAAAAGAGACGCTGAATTCCATTTTACTACGAGATCAAAGCGAGTATTTCGTATTCATGAGTGGGTTAGTACTTATTTTTCAAAACTTGACTTCCAAGAATGCCTCAATTTAATGGCATTTTTACGAACCAAGTATTCAATCGGAATTTTTCATCACATTTCTTTCGTGCTGTCTGTATAAACTCTGTGTTCAATTATTTCCCCATTAAGTATTAACGATTAGATCACTCAGATCTGATTCAATTATATTTTTGTTTAATAAATCATTTAATTTATGAAGAAATAAGAGAGCATTTGATATATTAGAGTGATTTGAAAGGTGGTTGGTAATCTTGATGACAAAATGGAACATTATGATTCTTTGACGCTCACCTCTTTTCCCTTAAAGTCCCTGTAGCGAACCCATTTGCCAAGACGTGGTCGCCAATATTCCAGCAGGTACGCCTCCGCGAACTCGACGCCCATGCCATTTCCGAAACGACCTTGAGTACCGGTAGCAGTGATCATGTGAACGGTGTGAAGATCAATTTCCAACCACTCTCTGGGTTCCGTGGTGATTTGATCTTTCGGGCACCAGGCGCCTCCATGATTCTCTGTTCGCATTCTGAAATCATAAAGGAAATTTCCTTTCTTAATTCCCAATAAAAAAGAGACAAAAGGTATGATAAATAATTAATTTTAAGAATATCAAATTGACAACTTTATGAGGTTAATAAATCAAGATTAAGAGGGTAAGAGCACCAGTCATTAGCATCTTAAGACAAAATTTAGACTTTAGGAATGAAATAAACATATAAAATCTCAGATATGTATACTCAAAAAATGAAGAGTACAATGTAATGTTCAATTTTTATGAAAAATGGGCACAAACTTGCAAAATTAGTAAAAATAAGTTTGTGGACGCGAAATTCTAGTCCTTGGCACTGCAAACCCCGGAAATTGGCAGCCCCTCCGGCGCCACACAGTGGGGAAAAAGCACCTTTTTTGGACAAAAATCGACCGACAGTACAATTCTTAACGAATTTTGATGTTTTTTTTTTCTTAGAAATGACTGTAAGTCATCCAGGTATAACGAGAGACTGCGAATATTTCACTCGGACTAAACAAAAATTTGTTATTTAACAGCAAAGTTTAAACTTTTTTTGTCTTACTTTTCAGTGATATCATTTCTTTTAAGATTTTCAAATTTATTAAAACAGGTCATATATCAAAGTAATGACTAACTAAAAATAATGTGCAGTAGGTTAGAGTAAGAAAAAACTTGTTTATAATGTTATAAACAAACTATTGAACAAAAGTCATTCATACCACTCTAACCTCAAAATCTCAACTTTGACATGATTTTTCGGCTCTCGTGGTATAAAATACTTTCGATACTTGT
>JBAGKK010205304.1:0-22341 GCA_037177015.1 Euceroptres primus | reverse complement strand
TATATTATTTTGATTTATTTTTTCAGAATTTTTTTGAAATTATAAATTTTATTATTTTTGTAATTTTTAATCAGTTCTTAAAATATTTTAATAATGTTTTTATATTATATTGTTTTTTAAAAATCTATTGTTCTTTATTTTTTCTTAATATGTTAATTTAGGATAATTATTTATTTATATTAATTTTATTTTCAAATTTTGTATTCATTTATTTTGTATTTATTTATTATATTTTGCATTGCCGATTATTTATATCATGTCGTTATTTTTACTTATTTTGTCATGTTCGTACATTTTATTCGTTTACTACTTTAATATAAGGGACCATTCACAACTCAAGCTGAAAAGGGTTGACAATATTTTTGTACTCGAACCTATTAGGAATATTTTTATTTTATTTATTTTGTTTCTTGTCTTTGTTCTTGTCTTGTTTCTTGTCAATTGTCTGAAACAATTGGTGATTTTAAACCATTTTATCACCATTTTCTTATTGAAATTAGAAAAATACATTAGAATTTATTCTCCGTACGTTGAAGGTTATACAATTTCCTTTTTAGTCGGAAATTTGTATCTAATTCTTTCTAAAAACGAACACATGACTGAAGAATGCCCGCGTAGCAGCATTTCTGAGTAGGCACTGAATATTCTGGTAAAACAGGTGTGAGCCCTGCCGACTTTCGAGGACCAGTTTTTATTCTTTTCGTTATTCAAGGTCGTAGCCACTCGAGATGCGGAATTTTCAACATAAAATCCCTTCAATTAACAATGTAACTAAAATATCGTCCCGTATAAAAGCAAAAGAATCCAAATACTTTAAAACTACAAAAGATCATATCATTTCAAAATTTTGTTTCATTCTTATTGGACATTCTAAAAC
Organism: Euceroptres primus; assembly: GCA_037177015.1. Lineage (NCBI taxonomy): Eukaryota > Metazoa > Arthropoda > Insecta > Hymenoptera > Figitidae > Euceroptres > Euceroptres primus. Next base: position 21,464 of record JBAGKK010205304.1, on the reverse strand, counting down.
TCTAAATCACCCTTCAGATTTTTTTTCTGTAACTAAAAATTTCGAAGCTTTGAAAATTGGACTATAAAATCGATAATTATTTACAGCAAAAATATGTCCATTTTTTCAAATTTTTTTAAATCAGGAGGTTGTAAACTAAACAAAAATTGGTGTGATCCAGACATTTTGACTAGAAACCATTTCCTGTAAATTTGGTGGGGGTTCTTTTAAATTGTTATGAACAAAATTTGTCAAAACTCCTTGTAAAAGGAGAATAAACTTTTTTTTATAAGTTAAAATATATAAGACTAATTTAACAAATATTTAATTATTCGATCACTTGTGAATCATGATAGATTTTGTGATTGACTAGAAGTTAGATTTTGACTGAAAGTCTGTCTTTTTTTAAACTGAACGTCAGTCTTTTTTAACTGAAAATTCAGTCTTTTTTGACTGAAATTTAGTTTTTTGCACTGAAAGTCAGCCTCTTTGACTGGAAGTTAGTATTTTGACTGAAAATCTGTATTTTTGACTGAAAGTCAATCTTTTTTTTTTATTGAAACTCAGTCTTTTCTTAACTGAAAGTCAATCTTTTCTTAACTGAAAGTCAATCTTTTCTTAACTGAAAGTCAATCTTTTCTTAACTGAAAGTCAATCTTTTCTTAACTGAAAGTCAGTCTTTTCTTAACTGTAAGTCAGCCTTTTTAACTGAAAGTCAGTCCTTTGACTGAAATTCAGTCTTTTGCACTGGAAGTTAGTATTTTTAACTAAAAGTCTGTCTTTTTAAAATTGAAAGTTAGTCTTTTGACTGAAATTCAGTCTTTTGCACTGGAAGTTAGTATTTTTACTGAGTCTGTATTTTTTAAACTGAAAGTCAGTCGTTTATTAATTGAAAGTCAGTCTTTTCTTAACTGGAAGTGAGTCTTTTTTGACTGAGTCAGTCTAAAAGTCTAAATTGACTTTCAGCCAAAATAATCGTCCCGTTCGTTTACTTTCCGCTCGAGTGTTTCCTTAAAATTTAAGTTGGTAGCGTTAATGCCGAAATTCAGCTTTTCGTTTCCTCTTTTCGTACACCTTAAATTTTTGATTTTTCAGCAGAAATTAAGGTTAATGATTTACAGAAAATAATTTAAACATTTTATAATTTTTATAAATTGAATTGTATTTACAAATTCTAAAACAATATTAACTTATCCTAACCTGAAAATGTTTGCAAATTCGCCTGTAAATTGCAATTTCTCGTGAAAAAAAAAACTTTTTCCTGATCGACTTGTTTTGCAGTTTTCCACACGGCTTGTGGATGTTAGAATAGCATGACACGTGGGTTATTGACGCTAGGCTTACTGTAGTTACCGAAGCGTGTGCCAACGTTGAATATCGAGCAGAATTTTTTTTTAAATTATTCCAGCTTTAACTACTTTTTTTTTTTTTCTTTCCAAGTACGAGCAACGAAAACAATTTACCCGTAAATTTTTCACTTAGGTTAACATATAAGCACAATTTTTTTTCCTTTTCGTCGAAAATAGAAATTTAATTTCTTCCTGTCAATCAAGATAATATACTTAAAAGATACATCTGGCTTCACATGTTTTTATATTTACGTCGCAAAGCACTGAGGGTCAACCATATGACGTCGTATGAAGCAAGCAGTTGTAATTGAGGAACGGCGGTGGGCGAGATACAATCTCTTTTCTGAAACAAACCTCATTAATTTCGTTGCCCACTCTGGGAAAGAATTTTTTCCATTGTCATTGAACACATTTTTCCCCCTCGACATAACATAAAAAACAAGTCCTTTTGAAATTACCTACAGTGATGAAAAACAGATAATTAGAATCAATTCAAACTTTCCATTGGTGTATTCCTGGTCAAATTGTGAGTCAGTTTCATTCATTTGCTAACTACTTTCATTGTTAGAAAAATTTTTAGTTGATTCAAACAAACATTTGATCACTAAGACAATAATCAAGTTAAACAAACTCTACTTTATGTGAACTAATTTTTATTTGCATTAAACAAAAAATAATTTAATTGTAATATTTAATTTATAATTAAACTTATGTGATAAAATTAATATTTAGCTAGATTAATAATTCCTTTGTCTACTTTATTGAATGAAATATAAACTTTTCGTTAAAGTAAAAAAAAAATCGTTTAGCTAACTCAAGTATACAGGGTGAACTATAACATATTGAGAAAAAGAAATAGAGTGGTAAAGTTTTTTAAAAAAACCGAAAAGTTCTTTTCAAAAAATTTCTAAAAGCAATAGTTTTTGAGTTATGAAGTTGCAAAGGTGCACCAATGAGAGGCGTAGGTGAGGTACCGTGCGAACGCGTGCGCTAAGCGCTCGCACGGCGCCTCACATCTCTCATTGGTGCACCTTTGAAACTTTATAACTCAAAAACTATTGCTTTTAGAAAATTTTTGAAGAGGACTTTTCGGTTTGCTTTTTTGAACTTTACCGCCCTACTTCTTTTGCTCAATATGTTATAGTTTACCTTGTGTATCAGACTAACGTTTGGTTGAATACATTTTTTTTTTTTTAATGAATACAGACAATTTTCTGTTTTAACCAAAATTTAGTTGAATCGACCATTTTTTAAAATGTATGTGGGATGATTTTCTGTTTATCAATAAAAATTTAATTTCTTGGGACTAATTTAATGGAGGGATTTGCCATTTTGCCGTTAACGATTTTCCTTCAATTTTTTATCCGGGATATTTTTCTCGTCGAGGAAAAGCGGGGGGGGGGGGATAGGTTCATTTTAGAACGTTAATAACGTCGAGGCTGCGTTTCGCCTGGCGGTTACACCATTACGTCGTACCCTCAGTTCGCCCCTCACCCCTTCGTTGTGCTCGTTATTGATTCTGGTTCGTGCTGCCTTCCGACGAACGTCGGCTGTTCGCCGATTTTCGAGGCACGTTTTTTACAACGGCCGAAGACCTCAACTTCGAACGTCGTCATCACATCAATGCGATGACCCGGTGTCAGTGACTCACGGATGTAATTATCCTGCTGCTGACCGAAGGTTGCAGGATCTTGTCGGCAACCAGCGATCGCAGAATACTGGTCATTAATTACGAGAAAACAAGTTCTTAAACATTTTAATCCTTCGAGTCACTTCGGCCCTCTCTTACTTTCCGTCTGATTTTAAAAAAAAAATGTAAATTATATTCAGTAGCATTCTTGCCATCGCAACGGATCCATTGCACAAAAAATTATAAATAAATATCGATTTTTTCGCACCTTTGTGACAAATAAGTTTTGAGATTGAGGTCCGAAAAGTTAGAAACCGTGGTTTTGCTTTGGAATTTTAAATTTTTGAAATAAACTTTCTGGTGATATGCCAGAAAGCCACTGAGAAGATTAGGATAAACCCATAATAGGTGATAAAAAACGATTTTATGTGGTTTTATTTGAAAAATAAGTTTCGAGGTGAACGTTCTTAATTTAGAGGTTATGAAATTCCCGCGAAAGGTCTCGATTTAATGGGGGTTTGATTCCTCCCAAATGCATAGCTAAAACCGTATCAAATTTTTGTTTTCAGCATCTTATGTCTAAAAACAGGGTGTGTCTAGCGGACCGGGAAATCGGGAATTTTATTTTACCGTGAAAAAACCCGGGAATTTTATTTATGATCGGGATTATACGTAAATTTTATTTTTTTATTCTTCAGATTTTAATAGCCTTTAAGCAACTGCTTGTGATTCTGACGGTATAATTTAAAAAATATTTATTTTACGTGTTACAAAAGTTTTAAAATATGTACTTTCGATTAATATTTATCACTTCAGTCTGTGATTAAAGATAAATTTGGCACGTGTAAATAGATAATTATTTTCTTTACGATATGAATTTTGTATCTGTATATTATGTTCCAATTCCCGTTTCTATGTATACGTTCACTTTCAAAAATCGCAAAAAGACATTTTTAACTTGATCGGGGGGACAAAATTAACCGGAAAAAAACTGGGGAAAAACCGGGAATTTTAAATGGCCTGATCGCTAGACACCCTGTAAAAATCACGAAAAGTTCTTCATTTACTTTGCAATTAATTATTTTTTAAGAACTAGATACTGAGAGGATTTTTGTACAATTTAAAAAATTAACTGTACAATTTTTATCTGCCTAACGGTTTAAAGATTTGACGTGTCTAATTAAAATAAAAAGTTACAAAAAAAAGGCCGAGGATATTGTTACGGAAAAATCCGTACAACTAGCATTCTGCAGAAAAGGGTCACAGACTAGTGTTACGGAAAATTCCGTAACACTAGCCTCGTCCCATGCATTTTTGTGTGCTGATTGAACGGAAATTTCCGTAATACTAGGCACTGTGAAAAAAACTTGAAAACTTTTCATGCCATCGATAAACATTAGCGCCAAAAATTGACAGTTAAAATTAATTTCCCTAAATTTAATTCGCGAAATAAAACGTAAGACGGGACGAAAAATTCCCACCTCGCGTTTTTTTCTTCAAATAAAATTTTGAAAAATAACATCTAGTTTGATCATTTTTTTTGTGAACGATTCCTTTCAATAGCACAAAAATAACAAACTATTTTCAGATTCTAAATTGTATTTTTTTTATATATTATTTTTGAAATTAAATTAAATTTCAGTATAAGTTCAGAATAAATAAATAAAATCAGAATAAAATTCAGTATAAATAGTTCTTCCATGGAAATAGTTTTGTGACAACTGTTCATGGCCTTGAAAGATTCCTGGTTCTGTGACGGGTATGAAAGGCACCTTGATTGCTTAATTCCTGTAAACACGGACAATGGAATGGTGACAAGACTGAAAGTGAAACGAAAGTAACCTTTCCTGACAGATGTCACCTTCAAAGGCGATCGCTATTGTGTCAACGAGGCATTATTAAATAACCGGCTCTATTAATATCACAATTTTCCGTTCTGATTCTTCGTGAAATTCTTCGAAAATTAATTAATTATTTTTATTATTGTTAAATTTATTTAAAATTATTACAGTATTTTACTTATTTAAAATTAAATGGAATTAAAATTGGATGAATTTTTAATCTATTTATTCCACATTTAAGTAATATTGGAAAATTTATTAAATGATTGAAATATTTTTTAGAAAGGAAGTAATTTTTCCGAGAGGCCACACGCGATAAATTCTCGGTGAATAAATTTGAATTGTTTTTTCTAGATCGAGAATTCTTTATTATCATAATGGTGAACATAAACTACAGAAATTTCATGGTTATTCGTTATTATAAATTATAATCATTTGAAAGAAATGCACAATACTTTTTGCATAAATTTCCCACTGATTTTGTAGTTAGAGAAAATTAAAAATATTAAAAACAATTATACATATTTTGAAAGCATAGAATAAAATATATTTTTTAAAAATTAAATATGTTTTAAAATATATTTAAAATTACAACATTAGGAGCTTAAAGAATTTTATTACATGCTGATCATATGTTTTGATTCCAGAAATAAAATTTACCTTGGCCAGGGTTCGAACCCGGATCCTACCCTTATTTCGTGTAAAGATATGCCATCAATTAGTTATTTTTTCTCGAAATAAAAAATTGATACGTATTCAAAATTCTTTAAAATCTTAATAATGAATCCACCTCGATTAATTACAATCGTTTTTTACAGATAATAAAAAATATATTAGAAATAAAAAAATATTTTTAAAACATGTTAACTTATTGAAAAAATATTAACTTGCGAATTTTTATTACCAAAAGAAAATATTGACTTGTGAATTTTCGTTTGCTCAAAAGAAATATTCACTTTTTAATTTTCTCTTATTATAAGAAAATATTCACCTGTGCATTTTTAATTTATTGCATTTTTAAAAATTTTGACCGTCATATTGTGTCCGCCGCCATTTTTGAATTTTGGAAGCTCGTAAAAAAATTCTTATTCGTCGACTCCAAAAATCCTCCAGAAAAAATACACAAGTCAATATTTTCTTTTGATAAGAAAAATGACAATATTTTCTTATGATAAGAAAAAATTTACAAGTGGATATTCCTTTTCAACAAAAAAAAATTAGCAAGTCAATATTTTCAGTTAGTGAAAAAAATTCACAAGTCAATATTATCTTTTGGTAATAAAAATTCACAAGTTAATGTATTTTTTTATTTAAAATTTGTTCTTTACGCAATTTGGTTTGTAAGAAGTGGAATTTCTTTTATCTGCGTACAAAAAAAAAAAGAATTTTTTTTTAAATTATAAAAGCACATAAGTTAATATTTTTCTTAAACATTTTTTTCTATTTTTTTATCATCTGCACAAAACGATTGTAATTAATCGAGATGGGCTACCTAATAATTATTTAACTAATTAAATTATGAATTACTAATATAATTATTAATTATAAAAAATTATTTTTTATTTATTTTTATTTCTGTTTTATTATTTGAAAATGGCCGAAATATTTAAACATTTAATAAATAATAATGCAATTTAAAATTATATATTCTAAAAAATCTGAAACTTATTAAATTGACAATTTTTTTATTTTATTGTATTCAACAAATTTTTTAAATTTTTCTACGAATTCTTCAATGATTGTTTGCACGTGCGGCGGCAAATTTGTGCGTTAGAAGCGTTATTTTTGCTTACACTTGAGAGACTTGCAGGAAGAGTCGAAAACCGAAACTTCACCGCTCAGTCTTCGTCTAAAGTTCAATAGTACTGGTACTTTCTTCCGAAATTAACTTTTTAATACTGTTTTTATTCTGCGGTTTATTAAAACTTAAAAAAATGTTAAATTCTTTGTTTTAGTGTTAAATTGTTTTATGTTAAATTTTCGAATTTATTAAATTATTGTCAGGAAATATTTAGGGAAAAACTTGACAATTTGGGGCATAAATTGGATGATTTGTACTATAGTTATAAAAATTGATTTTAAATATCTGTAACAAAATATTTCACTCCAAAAAATTCAAATTGTTGAAAACTTTAAGACGATTTTTTTCTTTACTTAAAAACCGGAATTTTTCTCACCATTTTTTTGTTTTGAAATTTACATGTATGACACCTAATAACGTAAAATGGGACTAAGCGGGACAGAGTGGGCTAAAGCGGGACATTACAAATCTGGTATTTCTGGATAAAAAACTGATTGCCCACTTTGCCTCACGTGTCCCACTTAACCCCGTTTTACAGTATCTTTAAATTAAGGAAAGTTATCATTTCTCAGCCGAGTTTTAAATAATTTGAATTTTCAATAATTTAATATTATCTGAAATCTGAAAATTATTGATTAAATGGCACGCATTTTTAATGGAGTTTTTATTTTCGACTTTCAGCATCAATTGCAACAGCTAACGCAACAACAGAATAACCTTCAACAAAATAACGCGCAGAGTTTGCAACAAGACAAAATGCCGAGAGGAAAGGCAACGAAACCGAGGGGAAGGATGACCGCTTATGCGTTTTTCGTTCAGACGTGTCGTCAAGAACACAAGAAAAAACACCCCGAAGAAAACATCGTTTTCCAGGAGTTCTCAAAAAAATGCGCCTTGAGGTGGAAGGTCAGTCTTTTAATTTAATTTTGTTTTACAAAATAAAATCTAAATACGTGAAAAAATAGCTTTTCCGACGTTTTCCTGAAAATTTTTCCGGACTTATTCAAAAAAGTATTTTGTAGCTATTCTTGCCATTGGCAAAATCCCTTTAGGCTAAAAATCGCTGATAAAAAACTATTTTCTAAAATTTTGTGCCTAAAATAAGTTTCGAGGTGGAGAAGGGATTTAATGGTTTTTCATTTCTGACTACAGTAATATTCTCTGTAATCGAAAAGAGTCTTTTATTTCTATTCTTGCCAGTGAAGGCACTCCATTTTGTCATTTGTTTATGATAAATATAAATTTGTTGAAGATTTATCATCAAATTAAAATTTGAGGGGGGGGGGGACTCCATTTTCGAAAATAATGATTCTCTTTTCACCGAGGAGATTCCAATAAAGAAGGAATGAATGGGCGATAAAATTTCATTTTTGTGAGTTCTGTTTAAAAAATAACTTTCGAGGTCGTTTCATTTTTACATTCTCATCATCATATGAGAAGGTATTGGTTTTTTTATAACATTCCTTAGGTTTTTGAAAATTAATTATTAGAAAAGACATTTTGCCATCGAGAAGATTTGATTGCACACCGAAAATCAACTAAAAATGTCAATGTGCGATTTTAATTTGCAAACGCAATTTTCAGGTGGAGCTCTTTTTATTAATGTTTTAAAACTTCTCTCACCATTGATAAAAATTGTCAGCACCTGAACTCCGTAATTAAACGTCATTTTTTGTAACTTTTATTTGTAACATAAATCCCCAATCAACAAGGATTACAAACTCCACCACCTCGTGTGTTCCTCTTTGAATAAAATTTGAATAAATTAACATAAATTAATAATTCTTTCCCTAATCGATTCCTCTTGATGGCACAAACTTTTATGTCCATTCTTCACATTAACTTAAGATCCTTTGCATTTGCATTATTTCTTCATTCTTCCAGGTTGTAAGGTTCCAAAAATGAATATGTCGCACCATTTAATTTTACTACGATTTTATCTTAAGATTGACCTTCTTTTATAATTAACCCCTTAAATTCTGAAATTACTTTGCTCCCGGGAAACCGTGGAACGATACGAAATCGAGCGTCGCAGAAAAGCGTCGCCGTAGATTTGCCATCGATTCTGAGCGGCTTATAGGTTATGTTCAAAAAACTTCCATGTTCTTTTCTTCTTTATTCCAGTATCTAGCTGAACTTTTCCCTAAATGGAAATTGTTTCCAGGACTTTTTAAGCTTTAAAAATAAAAGGAGGGTCGTTTGGCGAATTTTATTTTAGTTTTTTGTCTTTTTTTTTTGTCGTTGATGCAAAATAAACTAGGTTAGGTTCATTTAGCTGGCGCGCCGTGGTCGTTGCTTCTATCGACCAACCCCGTGCTTGCCGTCCCCTTCCCCCTCTGCGCCTCTCACCCATCGAACGAATCGCCTCCCCTTTCTTTCCTAGTTCCGTCCATTACAATTTACGAATCTACACAAGGTCCGGATTTTCGTCGCTACTTTTGAAAAAATTAAAAATACGTGATAATTAGCAATATATAAAAAATTAATACCTTTTATAATATAAAAAATTTTAATAATCTGTATTGAAATTATTTTAATAGAATTTACTGCATAAAATTAAATTTTTATTTGAAATTAAAAAATTTTTCCCAGAATTCTGAATTAGTCTTTAAGAGTATCTAACACGTATCAGAGCCCTACCTTACCGGCATTTTTTTCGACAAATTCACGTCCATACGAAATGAGATAATGCGTTGAAAATTTTGGGAATTAAAGAAAAGGCATTAAGGAAGGTTTATCTGGTCTTAAATTTTCAAAATTGCAAAATAAAATTTCAACCTTTTTTGCAATTACAAACATTTAAGACCAGATAAACATTCCTTAATGCTTTTTATTTAATTCCACAAATTTTCATCTCGATATCTCGTTTCGTGTGGACGTGTTTGTTGAAAAAAATATGCCAATAAGGTAGGAATCTACTAGTAGAACATGCCCTTAAGATTGTATAAAAGACCGATTATTAAAGACGCCCAGCGTCTCATCAGAAAGCAAAAAACGGCGACGCTTTTATACCTGCTTTGGAAAAATCTTAAATTTTCATCCTAAGGGGATTTTTTTATTTTCATAGAATTAAAGATGGAGTTATTTAATTTTTATTTTCCAAAATATTTTTCTTTTTTTTTATGGTCGACTAAGAAGAAATTTTATTTTTTATTCATTATTTTATTTATTTTTTGATTTATCTTAAACATTATTTTAAAAAGTTTTAATTCTGGAATAATAATTTGTCAGAATTTTGGAAAATTCTTAATTCTCGTAATTACCGTGCCAGTTCGAAGAAAAGGATTAAAAAGTTTTAATTGGGCAATGATAATTTGTCAATTCTTAATTCTCGTAATTACCGCGCCAGTACGAAAAAAAGGATTCCTAAACTTCGTAAATGTTCATCAAAATGGACAAACTTTTTTGTAAAGAAAAAATCTTTTTTCTTTACATATTTTGTTTAAAATCGTAATTTAACATTTGTTTATTTAACATTCGTTTTTCAATCATTTTTATTTCTATATACATATTTTTCTTGAAACGATTCACGTAAAACTTTTGAGGTAAAATTTTAAGAACACTTAGAAAAAAATTAGTTCATTCAAACCAAATTAATATAAATATATTAAATCAATTAATATAAATATATTAAATAAATTAATATAAATATATTAAATTATAAATATGTATTTTGTTAATTAAAGGAAATATTTCCCTTATTAATTATTATTTTATTAAAAATTAAATTATTAAATATGTCCGCTCAATTATCTTTTTTCTTTTTTTTGAAAATCGATTAATAAAATTTGTTCCATTTAACCAATTTTTTCTATCAAAAAAATTAATCAACATTTGGTTGTTTAAAAAAAAATAGTAGAATTAACCAAATATTTTTCTGAGTGTAGGAACTTTATTTAGGAAAAATGTTTTTACTCGAAAATATTGAAGTTTAAATATTTAAAACTTTTATTGTTTATTATAAAATTATTCTTTATTAGTATATAATAAAATTTTTATGTTAAATATAAAAAATTAATTTAAAAATAAATTTTTTATTACTTTTATATATATATTTTTTTTTTCTTGAAACGATTCAAGCAAAACTTTTTAGGTACAATTTTAAAAACACTTAGAAAAAAATTAGTTCATTCAAACCAAATTATTTATCTGGAAACATTAATTTCTTTTAAAAAACGATTTCGATAATCGAACCAAATTTTAGTTAAAGTGACTAATTTTAGTGAAAGTCTGTTTAAAGTTTTTTGTTAATTAAAATAAATATTTCGTTTACTAGATAATTTTTTATTAATTACTTAATTAATTTAATTAACTTATTTTTCAGTACGAAAAAATATATTGAATGAATTAATATAAATATATTAAACAAATTAATATAAATACATATATTAAATATATTAAATTATAAATATGTATTTTGTTAATCAACTGAAATATTTCCCTTGTTAATCATTATTTTATTAAAAATTAAATTATTAACTCTGCTCGCTCAACTATTTAACGTTTTTTTTTGTTTTTTTTTTGGGGAAGTCAACTAAAAAATTTGTTTCATTTTACCAATTTCTTCTATCAATAAAATTAATCAACATTTGGTTGTTTAAAAAAAAAAATTAGCAGAATTAACCAAATATTTTTCTGAGTGTAGGAACTTTAAAAATTTAGGAAGGATGTTTTTACTCAAAAGTATTGAAGTTTAAATATTTAAAACTTTTATTGTTTATTATAAAATTATTCTTTATTAGTATATAATAAAACTTTAATGTTGAATATCAAAAATTAATTATGAAATAAAATTTAAATTGTAAATCTGTAATTGGTCAATAGACTGTTGAGATTAATACAATTCAAATTCAAAAATTAAATTTAGAAGAATTTAAATTAATTAAATACCTAAATTGATTTACGCAGTCTATTATTACGGAAAATTCCGTACAACTGTCACGCAACACTGCATGGGCCGAGGCTAGTGTTACGGAATTTTCCGTAACTCTAGCTTGCACCCCGTTTGTGTTGTATGCTAGTTGTACCGAAATTTCCGTAACAATATCCTCGGCCATTAATTTAATATTATTACTAATTATCTCATACCTATTTATTAAGAAATTTTTCAATTTAAAGTTTAATTTTAACTCTTTTTCTTTTTTATTGTCCACTAGATTAATTTTCAGACATGTATTAATTAATGTAAAAGCAGGTAAAAGCCATTGTGTTGACAAAAGTGTTTATCATAAATAAATATCAATATTCAACATTTTTAAATTAAATTTTATAAATTATGGTAAAAAGTTCATAAATGTTTTATGTAAAAGAAATTCATCAAAACTTACACGAAAAAAAAAACAAGCAAGAAGTTTGACTTTTTTAATGTTTCGGTTTAATTAGAAGTTCAGGTTAAACTTTTTTTGATTATTTATTATCTGAAAATTCTAAATATAGGAACTAAACTGATATTTCAAAGGCATTTATATGAAATTTGAACGAGTCTCAATTGAATGTTTAGCTTCATTTAAGTTTAATTTGATCAATATTATTCGAAAGTTTTTGCAAAATTATTCTAATTTAATTTTTTTGTACAAATTTATAAATAAGTTTAAGTCGAAATTAATATTTAAGTATCTTTTCTTTTAAATGAATTCGTTAATAATTTAATTTATGAGCGTTGAAACTTCAAAAGTTCAAATTTGAAAGCACCTGAAGTTTAAATTGTTAGACTATAAAAACAGATAATTAAATATTATTTAATTTGTTTCCTTTTGCTTTTATTTTTTAATTATTTAACTTAATTTTTTTAAAACTGAAGTTTTTCTTCTGTTTTTAAACCATTTTCGGTTCTGGTATCTTTAACTTAAAATTTTAAGTCTTATTAAATTTTATATTTGAAATTGGAATTTTTAATTTTAATTAAACAAATTATCTAATTTTGACGCTTTCTAATTTTAAGTTTGAATTACTTTCAACTTGGGAAAGTATTTCGACTGCATGCAAATTTATCTTTAGATTTTTTTTTGTTAATTCGACTTAAAAAAATTATTTCTCCATTTTTAATCATTATAAAAATTAGTAATTTGTTTTTAATTTTAAAATTAACCTTTTTATTTGAACTTTTTCCCCACTAGATATTTTTTGAATAATCTACACTGGTAAAAGAGTTCTTTGACTTATTTCTCCTTTCGTTTTTTTCTATTTTTAGACTATGTCTGATAAGGAAAAGAAGCGCTTCCATGAAATGGCAGAGAAAGACAAGAAGAGATACGACACGGAAATGCAGAATTACATACCGCCTAAGGGCGAGAAGGTTACGGGCAGAGGCAAAAAACGCAAGCACATCAAGGATCCTAATGCGCCCAAGAGGTCCTTGTAAGTATTCTCAAACAAATTTGATTCATTTAAATTCCACGTCTTTCTATCAACGGAAATATTTTTCAACTTTAGTCACAACTTGCAAGAAAAAATCATGATTTAAAAATTCAATTCCTAACGTAATTTATGATGAATTTTATCAGGATGCGATTTCAAAATGAAACGTCTTCATGTTTAAACGATTTTCAATTTCATACGTATAAAATATGAATCAAGAAAGTCAGGGAAAACTTTCAAAGTGTCAGGGAATTTTTTTTTTTGATTCAACAAATTATAATTATATTTCAATAGGTATAATTTAACAATTACAATTATAATATTACAAACTCATATTATCAAGGATCACAGTCAGTTCCCTATTTTCCCCCTTTTCCCTATTATTCTCAAAATCTCATAAAATCACTTTTTTTTTTAGAGTTTCATTCCTTTTTCCCCTTTTTCTGCCTTTTTATATTCAAATTTTCGGATAATTTTCCAAAAATTAGAAGAAATAGAAACTTCTGACATTCAAAAACTCTTTTAATGTTTTCTTAAATTTCCCATAATTTCAAAATTTTCAAAATCTACGAAAGTTTCCTGAAATCTCTTAAAATCATCCAGAATCTTTAAAATTGATTTCAGATTGATTTAGAATCCTTAAAAATTCTCCAAAATGTTTGAGACTGTTCTAGAATCTTCTGATTATCCTACGATAATCTTGTAAAATAATATCCCAAAATTCTTCAATATTATAATTCTTCCCAATTCTTCAATCTTCTAAAATTTTCTGAATACTTCCGTAACCTTCTAGAATTTTCTACAGAATCTTTTAGAATCCTTCAAAGTCTACAAAAGATTACCGAAATTTCCTCAAGTTCTTTAGAACTTTAAAAACCTATCTGTAATCTGTAAAAATTCTCATATTCTAGACTGTTTTAAAATCTACAATCATTAAGATTCTTCTGGATTCTTCTATAATTTTTTTATAATCTTCTGGATTCTCCTATAAATTATCTTTTACAATCTTAAAGAATTCTTAGAAATTCTTTAATATTCTAAAATGTTCCAGAATCTTTTTAAAAAAGTCTAAAATCTTCTGAACTCTTCCATGATCTTTTTAAATCCTCTAGAATCCTCAGGAACTCTTCCATGATCTTTTAAAATCTTTTAGAATCCTCTTGAACGTTCAAATTTCAAATGAACGAATTTTTTTCTTAACTGAAATTTATCTTGAAATATCGTTTAATCGACAAAATAAAGAGAAATATCATGAGCTTCTTTATCATTACGTGAGTTTCTATATTAATGAACCAATATGTATTTTTGAACAAATTTGAGTTTAAAATGAAATCAAATAAAAATTTCGTTCGTTTGGATGTTCAGAACTTCAAGCACATTATTCTGAACTGCATTAGAATTTCCAGAATTCTGTAGAATCCTTTAGAACTCTCTCAAGTCTACAAAAGACTCCAATAATCTGGAAGAGTCTTCTAGACTGTTTTCAGAATCTTCCTAAAATTCTGTAGACTTTTTTTGAGTCTTCAAAAAAAAAGTCTGTAAGAGACTAGAAAATTTCAGAACTTTATGGAAGATTTTGGAAGAATTAGGAAGTCTCTGGGAGATTCTAAAACACTCAAAAATCTAGATTTTAGAGAACTTTTTGGCATTTCAAAAGATTTAATGAATCTGCAAGTTTATGAAAAATTAAGCATATTCTGGAAGATTTTAAAAGTATGTTGAGAAGTCCAGAAGTCATGAAGAATTTTAGAAAATTCTAGAGCATTCCAAAGGTGAAGGATTTTCGAAAATTCTAGAGCATTCCAAAGATTCTGAAAGTTTAGAAATTTGAGGATGACCCGGAACTTAAAATTGCAACTTTCAAATTTTCAAAAGATGAAGGTTGTACTAGATTTGCCCTGATTTGTGCCAAAAACAATTTTTCCAAAAATCAAAGATTACGGCCAAAATTTTGAAAAAAGTTTTTTTCGCCAGAACTGCAATAATTCTTTATTTCAATTCCAAGCATTGTGTTAGGTAGCTTTGAGTACACATAAATTTGTGCTGCAAACCAAAATTCAAAAACGTAACCATTTTTGAAAAAAAATCGAAATGTAAAACACAAAAGGTAAAAGAATAATTCAAAAATGTTCAAATTTCGACAAAGCAAAAGTTGTGCTGAGTTTTGCTCGTCGAAGCAAACATTCTTTTCCTTTTCCAAAATTTCGTATCTCCAACGGTTTTCGACAAAAAAAAAAAGACAACAAATTTGAAAACCTCAAAAATGAAAAATTTGAAAATTCGGAAATTTTGACAAAGCAAAAGTTGCGCTAAGTTATGCTCGTTGAAGCAAACATTTTGATCCTTTCCCCAAATTTCGTACCTCCAACGGTTTTCAAAAAAGAAAAAAAGAAAAACTAATTTTCAAATTTCTTGAAAATTCGGAAATTTCGACAAACCAAAGGTTTTACTGAGTCGATCACAACTCAGTAAAACTTCTGGTTTTACTGAGATGCAATTTCCATGTAAATTTTCCAAAATTTCGTATCTGCAGCGGTTTTCGACAAAAAAAAAAAAACAAATTTGAAAACTTCAAAAATGAAAAATTGGAAAATTCGGAAATTTCGACAAAGCAAAAGTTGTGCTTAGTTGTGCTCGCCGAAGCAAACATTTTTTTCCTTTTCCAAAATTTCGTATCTCCCATCGGTTTTCGAGAAGAAAACAAATTTGAAAACCTCCTAAAAATTAAAAATTTGAAAATTCGGAAATTTCGATAAAGCAAAAGTTGTGCTGAGTTGTGCTCGTTGAAGTAAACATTTTTTTTCCGTTTCCAAAATTCCGCACTCCAATGGTTTTCGAAAATAAAAACAAATTTGAAAACCTCAGAAATGAAAAGTTTGAAAATTGCTCCAACAGTTTTAAGAGTTTCCGGGAAGTAATATTTCAATATAGACGAGAAATTCAAATGTCTTACATATGAAAATATTATTTCAAAGTGTAAAAGTACAAAAAATATTTATACATTGTACAATTTTCCAAGAACTGAAATATTGATTAAAATTTGTTTTTAAAAAATATGAAAATTCTAGGGGATTTTTGATTGAGTTTCTGTTTGTGAATTGACAGGTCAGCTTTCTTCTGGTTCTGCAATGATGAGCGTGGAAAGGTAAAGATGCTGAATCCGGAATACGGTGTAGGCGACATCGCGAAAGAATTGGGCAAAAGATGGTCAGACGCTGGTGCTGAAAACAAATCCAAATACGAGGCTATGGCAGAAAAGGACAAAGCTCGATATGAAAGAGTAAGTATATTTTATATTTGTACTTGCAACCAAATTCAAAGAAACAAATATTGATTTAGAAAATAATTTTTTCCACTTTTTGATTATGTAAACTATATTTTTCAAACATTTGTTCAATATAATAATAATATCTAATAAAGAAATAATAATAAAAAATAAAAAAATCATAAACATTTGTTCAATAAAGAATTTAATTACAAAAATGCGATTGTTTGCAAATTTGGAGTTTAATTGATTAAAAAATCAATCTAAAAAAAAGTTATGGCCGAGGATTTTGTTATAGAATCTTCCGTACAACTGGCATACAACACAAAGGGGAGACAGGCTATTGTTACGCAAAATTCCGTAACAATAGCCTCGGCCCATACTGTGTTGTGCTAGTTGTACGGAAATTTCCGTAATTCTAGAGACTGCCAAAAATGAAAATGAAATGAAATTAGAATATTTCAAAAATATATTTTTTCACATTGACGAAAAATTTAAAATTTGGAAAGTTAAAAATTTGACTTCTCAAATACCAATTCTCCAAATCAAATAATTTAAAAGTTTGAAACCTATTTTATTTTCAATTTCCTGAATTTTTTACTTCAAATTTTCCAATTTTTAAATTTCCAAAATTTACAAACTTTCTATTTCTTTTGCTTTATTTTTTTCATTCATCATTTAATTTTCCATTCCTTAAATTTTCTATTTAAAGAAAAAGTTGAACTTTAGAATCATTAATATCATATTAGTATTTAGATATCAAATAAGTACAAATCATGTAGAAGATTAAAAATTTCGGAAATTAGGAAAATGAAATCTTGAAAATTTTGAAGATTTTGAAACATAAAAAATCACTATTTTTAATTATTTTAACCGCTGATATAATTTGCAATTTTTAAATCCACAAATTTTCCAAGATTCCATTTGCCTAATTTCTATTTTTCACTTTCCTAGTCTTCATTTCTTAAGTATTTAAATTTTGATTAAAAATGTTCACGTTTTTTAATAGAAAATTAAAAAATTAATTATTAAATGAATTATGTAATTAAACATTGAAGACATAAGAAAATAAAAAGGTGAAAAATTTCGAGAGGTTTTTGTGAAAATTTCAATCGATCATTTTTCAGGAAAATTTATATTAATTAAAAATTGTTTGAACAGAATTTTTTCGATCTCTATTCTCTACCTTTTAATTTCATCTTTCGAAATCTTTTAAATTCTTTTTAAAATCTCGAAAATCTTGGAAAAAGCCACTTTGCTTTCTGAGATTTTACTCTTAAAATCAATTAAAATTTCTAGAAATCTTTGAAAGTGATAATTACTTATAATTATTATTTCAATTTTTTTTTGTGTTGAAATCTTTGAAAATAAAACTATTTTTTAAGCGCCTGAATGTGAAAATAAAAATGATTTCTTGAAATCTTTTGAAATATCAATAAATCCAAGATTTCAAGTTTTCAAAACATAAAAAGTAAAGCGTTTTTTTCAAGATTTATTGATATTTCAAAAGACTTCAAGAAATCATTTTAAGTTTCACATTTAGATGTTAAAAAAATAGTGTTATTTTCAAAGATTTTAGCACATAAAAAACAAAGTGTCATTTTCAAAGATTTCAGCACATAAAAAACAGTGTCATTTTCAAAGATTTCAAAACAAAAAATTTTCATGTACCTGAAGTTCTGAACGTTCAAATGAACGAAAATTTTTTCATACCTAAAATTTAGCTTCAAATATTGTTCCTATTACAAAATAAAAACAAGGATCATAAGCTTTTTCATCATTACAGTAGTTTCTTTATTAATAAACCAATATTTTAGAGCAAATTTGAGTTTAAAATTAAATCAAGTAAAAATTTCGTTCATTTGAACGTTCAGAACTTCAGGCACATAAATTTTCAAAGATTTTAAAGATTTTAAGGGATTTTAAAAGACTTCAACACAAAGAACAAAGTGTGATTTTCAAAGTTTTCAAGACATAAAAAAATTAAAATAATAATAATTATAAATAATTATCACTTTCAAAGATTTCTAGAAATTTTAATTGACTGCAAAAGAGTTTAACGCATAAAAAGCAGTTTTTTAAAAAAATTTCATCATTGAAAGCGAAGTGGTTTTTTTCCAAGATTCTGGAGATTTTAAAAAGAATTTAAAAGATTTCGAAAGTTGAAAATAAGAGATAAAGAACAGAGATCAAAAAAATTCTGTCAAATAATTTTCAATTAATGTAAATTTTCCTGAGAAATGATCGATTGAAATTTTCACAAAAACCTCTGGAAATTTTTCATCATTTTATTTACTTTCTTCAATTTTTAATTAATTAATTCAATCAATATTTAATTTTTCTAATTTTCTTTTAAGAAGCGTGCAAATTTTTAATCATTAGCATTAATAGAATAAAAACTTAACTCAAATGCTTTTGATAAAATTTGACAAAATTAATCGTTCATCAGAACACTTTAATTTAAAAAATTAATTGAATTATTATTTCTATAAAAACTTGGCTGTGTCTAGTATTACGGAAATTTCCCTACAACTAGCACACAATGGGCCGAGGCTATTGTTATGGAATTTTCCATAACAATAGCCTGTACCCCCCTTGTGTTGTATGTTGGTTAAATGGAAATTTCCGTAACAATATACTCGGCCTGAAAGCTTTTAATTATTTTATCAAAGACCAGAAAATAAAGTGTCGACTGCCAAAATGGGAAATTTTTATGAAAATATGAACTTAAAAAATTTTCAAAGATTTTAAATACTTCAACATATAAAAAACTAATTGGTATTTTCAAAGATTTTGTAGATTTAAAGGGATTTAAAAAGATTTCTGTACATAAAAACTGTATATTAAATATCATTAAAGATTTTAAGAGATTTTGAAAGACATCAACACAAAAAACAGAGTGTTATTTACAAAGGTTTTAAAAATGTTCAAGGAGTTTTAAAACACAAAAAACAGTATTTTTTTCAGAGATTTCAAAATACGAAAGAAAATTCAACATAAAAGAGGTAATTTTTAATGATTTCAGATTTATAAAGATTACAATACAAAGAAAAAACAATCTGTTATTCTCAAAGATATTAACACAAAAACCAAATGTCATTTTTAAAGATTTCCAGAGATTGCAAAAGATTTCAGCGCATGAGAAAAGGCGTTTTTTTTCTTAGATTTCAGCACAAAATGCAGATTCATTTTTTCAAATCTTTCAAGCATAAAAGACAAATTAATATTTTCTAAGATTTTAACGTAAAAAACAAATTAATCTTTTCTAAGATTTCAACGTAAAAAACAAATTGATCTTTAATAAGATTTCAAACCATAAAAAAACGAAAGTGTTATTTTCAAAGATTTCCAGAGATTTAAAGTTTTCGATACATCAAAAGAAAAGCGTTTCAAATAAATATTTCAAAATCAGGGTGTCTAGCGGACCGGGAAATCGGGAAAAACCCGGGAATTTTATTTTACTGGGAAAAACCCGAGAATTTTATTTTACCCGGAAAAACCCGGGAATTTTATTTATGATCGAGATTATACTTATATTTTATTTTTTTATTCTTCAGATTTCAGTATCATTTAAGCAACTACTTGTGATTCTGTTAAAAAAATATTTATTTTACGTGTTTCGAAAGTTTTAAAATATGTATTTTCGATTAATATTTATCACTTCAGTCTGTGATTAAACATAAGTTTGGCACGTGTAAATAAATAATTATCTTCTTTACGATATAAATTTTGTATATGTATATTGTATTAAAATTTCCTTTTCTATGTATATGTTCAGTTTCAAAAATCTCAAAAAAACATTTTTAACTTGATCGGGGAATAAAAATTGGCGGGGAAAAATCCGGGAATTTTAAGTGGTCTGACCCTGAAAATATTTCAAGGAATCATTTTTAGCTTCACATTCAGACACTTAAAAAAATTGTGTAATTTTCAAAGATTTTAAAAGATTTCAAAACAAAAAATTTTCAAAGATCTTAAAGATTTCAAGGGATTTTGAAAGACTTGAACACAAACCTAAAGAGACATTTTCAAAGATTTTAACACATAAAAAAATTAAAATAATAATTATAAATAATTATCACTTTCAAAGATTTCTAGAGGTTTTAATTGATTACAAAAGAGTTTAACCCATAAAAAACTTTTTTTTTTTAAATTTCATCATAGAAAGCGAAGTGGCTTTTCCAAGATTCTGGAGATTTTAAAAAGAATTAAAAAGATTTCGAGAGATGAAAGTAAAAGATGGAGAACGGAGATCGAAAAAATTCTGTTGAATAATTTTCAATTGATGTAAATTTTCCTGAAAAATGATCAATTGAAATTTTCACAAAAACTTCTGGAAGTTTTTCATCATTTTATTTTCTTCTTTCTTAAATTTTTAATTAATTCATTCATTTAATACTTAATTCTTCAAATTTTCTGTCAAGAAACGTGAAAGTTTTTAATCTTGATCATCAATAGATTAAATACTTTACTGAATTGCTTTTGATAAAATTTGACAAAATTAACCCAAAGAAAAACAATCAGAACAATTTAATTTAAAAAATTAACTAATTGAATTCTTATTTCTATAAAAGCTTGGCAGTGTCTAGTATTACGGAAATTTATGCACAACTGTACACAATGGGCCGAGGTTACGGAATTTTCCGTAACAATAGCCTGTCTCCCCTTTGTGTTTGTAAATTTTGGAAATTTAATAATTGACAGATTATAAAACCCAGGGTGGCCGCTAAACCGGGAATTTTATAAAACCGGGAAATGACAGTGAATTTATTTTTTGACCGGGAATTTTACAAATTGTTAGAAAAAAATCTGTCTAACTTTGATTTCAACCGTTTTTTTTAAATAATTAGTTAAATTTTTATCTTTTTCAATTATGATATAATTCAGTTTGGAATGCGTAATTCGAAATTCCTTCACTTAAAAAATTTTCCATTTTAGATTTTAATTTTTTAGCGTACGTTTTAATTTCAAGAATTTTAAAATGCAGTTTTAAAGACTTAAACAATAAAAAATTAGAAGCGTTTGAAATCAAAGATTTTGGATAAAAACCATTTTTAGTTGATCAACTGTGAATATAAATTAATGATTTTTAAAATTGAACTGTACTTTAATATTTAAAAAGTGAATAATGATTGATTTTAAAAGACTATTTGGAATCAGTTCACAATTGAGGTGCCGGATGCAACAACTCGCTTAACGCTCGAACAGGCGTAAAAGTATTGTCCAAGGGGGTCGATTTTCA